>PVKN010044865.1:0-10026 GCA_004027915.1 Capromys pilorides
GACGCCTTTCTCCAAGCAGTTCAGCCACTCTAAAGCTTGACCAGTCTTCTGAGATTCCATACTTTGGCCATGTCAAAAGGAACACTTCACAATTTAGGAGAGAATTGAAAGCTATTTTGATTAAGGGAGTGATGTTACAACGCAAGTGCAGTTTTTAGAAGAGTCATTTTTCTGTTGAATTAGAGTGGAAAGGGACTGAGGTCGGGAAGAACAACTGGGAGACTATTGCTATGATAGTTGACAGGAATGACAAGGGCCTGGCCTAGGACTGAGGTGGTGGGGCAGAGACAAAGGAAGCCTCCAAGAGATGACTTGGAGGGTGAGTGCCATGCTTGGGGTGCATTTGGGGAGGTGGTTGGGTTGTCGGGTTGATGCCTCTCTTTCAGGAGTAGCACAGCTGCTGTGGGAGCTCAGCCCCCTTTGCTCTTTCACTCTTCTTCCCTTGTCTTTCACCACAGGACCCCACCTGACAGGAAGCAGATGCTGATGCTATTGCTCTTGGACATTGTAACTCCAGAGCAGGAACCTAAATAAACTTCATTCCTTTATACCAGTCTCAAGTATTATATTATAGCAACAGAAAACTAAGAAATCAAGACACTGAAATTTTAGAATTACTTGAGACACTAGTAAGCCCATCCTGATAAATACAATAAACATCCTGTCAGGAGGATGCCCTGGGGAAATACAAGCAGGACCCTGTCCAGCTCCTCCAGTGAGTGCCTTGGAAGTCCTGCCACAGGACAGGGCCACTTCCAGCTCTTCTTTCTTGTTCCTCTGGAAGTGAAAGGTGGCTCCAGGGACCAGGAGAGGGGACAATGTAGAATAGGCCCCACCTCAAGAGAGCATGGTAACAGGTTTCTGCTCTGACGGCTCAGTGTAGTTGCAGGTGTAAAGTGACACATGCTTATGTTTCTCATCACAGTTATGTTTGCTGATCCAGATGACTGCTGTGCTCCAGGCTGAGGAGTACGAATCTGTGCCAGTCATTCTGGGCCTGGGAGCCTCGTGGCAACTGAGGAAACGCAAGGCACCCAGCCAAGCCACACAGCCAAGCCATGCAGGCACAGGCAAACTTCTGCTCCTGGGTTAGCCACTGCTGCTGTGTGAAGGAAAGCAAGGGACAAGGCGAGAGTCAATGGGGAGGAGAGGCTTGCTCTGAGAACTGTGAGCCATGACAGAGCATGCTGAAGGAAGACTTGCAGGGCTGGGGCCATGTGTAGCTCAGTGGTAGAGCACTCGCCTAACATGCACATGTGGTACTAGATGCACCTGTAGAACCACAAAAAAGAAAAAAGTAGAAGCACTGTATACAAATCATATAACACACCAAAAGTACTGTATACAAATCATATAATAAGACAGTCACATTCCTGGAATGCAGGGCGTGGGCCTGCGGGCCTCTTGCTTGTGGGAGTGCGTGATGTCAGAGGCGTCACAGGGGTACACAGACCGCCTAGGCTGTTTCAGGTGATAGGGAGTCCAGCTGCTACATTTGGTCCCAGCCTTCTGCTAAGCCACTTCTCCCTGGGCCACAGTTTAATTATCTAGGACACAAGAGAGACAGGTAAGGTAATTTCTAATGTCCTTTCAAACTTATACTGCTGAAGGGCCCAAGCAAGTTAACCTTATGATCCTAAACCATGATCTTGGGGATCCTATTGTCCTCCAGGCTGGCCAGCTGGGGCAGTGTTCTCTGCCGCAATGCAGCATGGGAGGGAGCAGAGCCTCCCCAGAGGGACAGTGGGGAGGAGAGCGGCTGAGAGCAGACTCGAGTGTATTTCTCTCTGCTTTTAAAAGCCCTTAGATCAGGCTGCTCAGGGCCTGATAATTTTTCCATTAAGAGGAAATAATTTTCTAGGTCTGTTTTGGTTGTATTTATCTGCAGCTGACAGCATCAGCTGCCGCCGTTGTGACATGTGACCCGTCCCCCAGACCAGGCATGGACTTGTGGGGAAAAGTAAGGGGCAGAGGTGTTCCTGTCTCCTGGCCTGCGTGAAGGGCCAGTCACCTCTAACATGACCCTGGTGTCTGTGTCATGTGACCCACTTGCAACCTCGGGTACCTCCCATTCCATTCTCTTCCCTCAAAAGAAATGTAAACAATCAGCTAACTGAGAAACACACCGCTGCTGCCTGCCCTCCGCCCACCCCACCTCCTGCCTATCCCTTCTTCTAAGCCAGCTTGACAATAACCATTCATCACGAAAAAGAAAACAAAGTCCGGAGAAACAAAAACCAATCTAAGGCCACAAATTGACGTCAAATTTTGAAAAATGGACTGGGAGATGCTTGCGCGGTGGCTCCTTCTGGCTTCCAGAGCAGATGCAGCGGGGTGCCCACTCACCAGTCCTCGTGACCCTGAGTTCAACCTGGGAGTGACTACAGCCCAGGGAGCAGATTCGCCTTTCAGCGGTGACACTGGCATGGGAGAGAAGAAGGAAGGAGCACTACCGCTTGGGCCGGGAGCACTCCTGCCTCAGGGGAGAGCTTGGGAGGCCTGGGCAGGCTGATGGCGGCTCCAAGCCGGCTTTCTACATTACGTTTCCTTTGGGCTGCAAGAGTAGATAGAGCTCCTTGCAGATTGGCTTCCAGAGAGGCTGAGAAAGGAAGAAGTCACTAGCACTGGTTTCTCACTCCCGTGACTTTCCGTAGGCAGAGCTGGCAGCGCGTGAGCCTAGAGGAATGAGCAGAATAGCCGGCGGCGCTGTGCAGCGGAAGAAAGCAGAGGACTGGGCCCTCCACGCCACGCCCGAGCACAGGGCTGGTTTGCGCAGAGGACGCCGGCTGCAGAGCCGAGGGTCTTTTTCCTCCTCAGGGCACTTTGAAGCAGACAGAGGCCGAGGTACGTTATAGAACCAGTAAACGTCAACACTTCCGGTAAGGAGAAGCTCAGGGTCAGAGAGGAGAACGGGTTTCCTCAAGGCGATGAGGACGGTGCTGCTCCAGCACAGCGCAGAGCCCAGGCCTCCCAACCCCAGGCCAGGGAGTCCCAGGCAAGGCCAGGAATCCCACAGTGGGGCTTTCCTGGGAAGGGCCTGGGTTGATGGGTGGTAGGGGCTGGGTGGAGCATTTTGCTCCTGGGACTTGTCTGGGGACATGGTACCTGTTTGGCTCTTAAATCCTGAGGCAGACATGAGATGACCAACATCTGGAAGACATGGCAGTTGGTCCCCAGATAATACTGTGTGAAAAGTGTCATTTCTGTCTCCTCAGAAAACCACTGCCTTCCTCCTTGTTTCCTCTTCCTGGAGCCACGCGCCTCACTGGTCACCCAGTGCCTTTGGCTTGTCCCTCAGCTCCCATGGGTCCTATGGTCCTGGCTTCTATGGTTTATATTCTGCGGGCAAACCTGACAGTGTTGACGTCCCCCAACCCTCTCCAGCAGCAAACTGACTCCCCTCTGCCATGATCTGTTTCCTCAGGGTCCCTCGCTGGGTAAGAAGAGCCAGCTAATCTGCAAGGGTTAGCAAAGGCGGCCAGGCTGGGTTCAAACCTGGACTTCCCTTTGTGTAAGCCTTCTCTCCCGGGGGACGTTAATTAGCCTCCATTGGCTCCAGCATCCTTATCTGAGAAGCGAGCATAAAAACACAAGTACTCACCTCGTAGGGTTATTGGGAGCTTTAAATGAATTTATGTGAAGAATTTAGCACAATTCTTGAAGCATAATAAATATTCAAAAAATGTTAGTTATTTTTGGCTTTTAAACCTATTCATGCTCCTTTGTCTTGATGGAGGCTAATGACTCACTCCAAAGTTAAAATAGATGTGTTTTTACCGCAAAAGCGTTTTAGTCCCGAGTCATACCCCCGGGGGCGACCTCCTTCTGGGCTGGGCTCTCCCAACAACGTACTCAGCCCTTGTCGCAGGCTCCAGATAATGAAGCAGACCCTCGATTGGTCTGTCCATGCTCCCCTCGGAGCTGGAGCTCGTGTCCTTTTGCTGAACCTTATAGTGTGGCATTTTGGAAGCCTCCTTCCATGATGAAGCAGATGCCAGTGAAGTGGGGCTGAGAGAAGGAAGCTTCAAGGCCTGCGGCCTGGGTGAAATCTCGGAAGTGTGGCCTGGGTGCAACCCGGAATCCACCGAGTGGGATTCACACCTTCCCCGCTCTGTTGATTAATTCTGTGTATTCATGCAGAAGTTACTTAGTTACTCTCTTTTTACTTTCTTATCCAGAAAAGACTGAAATTCTAAAGTAGATAAAAGGCACTTTGTAAATGAGATCACCTTTGGCTGATTTAACCTTAAGATTGACTAAATCTCAAATCTAGAGTTCATGAGCTCCTGAGCAAGCTGATGGGGGTGGGCAGGAATCTCTGTGCAACGGCTGAGGAGAGCTGTCGGGACCCCGGAGCTGGGGCACTGGGGCACCGGCACCACAGCAGGACGCAACATCAAGGGAAGCAAGGCTCCCCGCAGGGGCGCTGCCGCCTCTCTGCTCCCTTCGCTGCCTTGTTTCTGCCCTCTGCCCTTCGCTCAGCGCACACTGCTTCCTCAGCGTTCCTATTCGCCTTTGAGTGACCTTATTTTGTGTACACAGCTTACCAAGCCCTGTCTTTCCACAAAGCATCTGCTGCACCATGACTGGTGGCAGTTTCTCTGAACGTCTTTTCTCCAGCTCCGGCGAGGACCCTGTGCCACAGGTCTCTGTGGTTTCTGGATCACTCTTAGGCCTGGTGCCTGACACCCACCGATCTTGTATGGCTGGAGACAAAGTCTTGCACACTTAGTCTTGGGGTTCCAGGATGGGGCCGGTTCCCTGAGACTGGGTGTTAGATGGGTTAATAAGCAAAGAGGCACCTAGAACCTGCAGGGAAAGTCACAGGCTGTCAGCTGCGCTCTCGGAGCTCCTCGCCGCAAAGCGGATTTGTAGGTAGGTGAAGTGAGCAGGCCCATGGAAGCGCCCAGCGCCGCGCTGACCTGGCCCCTCTTTTCCATTCCCACGTCCACCCTCTTAGCATATTCACTCCCAAAGTGGGCAGGCTGCGTCCCGCCTCTTAACTCGGGCCTTTATCATCTCTCACACGCGCTAACTGTCCCCTAATGAAGCCTCAGCCCATCTTTGCTCCTTCTCCATTGAATCATACCTACTTTTCCCTGAATTCTCATAGCTGTTTGGCTCAACTGTAAATTTGAGGGCTGTGAGGTCAAATACCGGGAGGATGTGGTGAAACAGGTATCTTACTGGTGGCTGCTGGGACTGGACGCTGCTTCAGTGTTGGGGGAGGGAAGATTGTGATGGCTATTAATTTCTTTTTGTTGGTACCAGGAACCAAACTCAGGACCTTGTGCTTACCGGGCAGGCCCTTCTGCCACTGGGCTATATCCCAGCCTGATATCTGTTAATATTAAAAGTATAACTTTTAATTCAACATTCCCACTTTCAGCAATGCTGTGGAAATGAGAGCAATGGGAGTTAAGACAATGTGTGCAGGGCTCCTCCATATCAATATTTTAGGCTTGGACAAAATTGTAAGTAACCAGAACATCTAATAGTTGAATGTTTTATTATATTCATAAACTGTAAAATTATATAAATATTTTTTTAAATGAGTATCTGTTGACCAGAGGTATATCATGATATAAGTAGGTTGCTTAGTAAAGTCTATAATGCATTTTGGAGGAATAATATGTAAAAATAGCACATATATGTTCATAGCTGCTTGATGACTGTAGAAGCAGGTATGGAACATGACAGATGACCTGGGTGGCTACAGAAGTGTTTCTCAAGCTTTCAAGAGCGTCAGATCTCCTGAAAGGCTGTGATAGATGGCTGCCCCCGCCCCCCAGGTCACTGTCTGGTAGCTAGGCTGTGGCACAAGGACGTACTTTTCTGACACAATCCAGGCAATATTGATGTCACTCAGGGGCCACTCTTTGAGAACCACTGAGATGTAGCGTGTCCTGGGGAAATAGAAATGGGATGGGAGAAATGAAACAAAATTTTATATAGCTTTATATTCTTTCACTAGTTATAACTGCTATCAGTTTTAAAAAGGAATATAGTAAAGGAGAAAATAAAAACCAACAAGATGAAAGGAGAAAGAAAATCAAAGAAATGAAGAAATACTCTAAAAATGTCATATTACAGTGAGGCATGCAAACCCATGTTTGTAGCAGCACAGTGGCTGCCAGCTGAGTCTTGGAAGCAGCCTAGACGCCCCTCAACAGATAAAGGAATAAAGAAGATGTGGCATTTACACACACTGGAGTACCACTGTTACCACTGTGCCATAAAGAAGGGTAAGCTTGACTCATTTATAGGGAAGTGGATGCACCCTGAGACCCTAAAGTTAAGCAAAATAAAACCGACTCATAAGCTTCGATTATTTGAATTGTTTCTCTTATACAGGAGACTAAAAGACAGATAACAGGAGCAGGGAGAGCAGTGTTCCTGTCTGAGAGAGGGACAGGAAGGGGGTCCCGAGTGGGTGGTCCTCCTAGCAGTGCCTCTTAGATGGGAAGGGGATGAAGAAGTTGAGGGCTGAGGTAGGAGGGGAGGGGAAGGGCATGAGAAAAGGACTTAGGATGTCTACACATGTGCTGACTTTGCATTAGGAGTGCGAGCATTATGCCCTGCAAAGATGTGCTAATGAACTAGGGAGGGAAGAGGAGGAGGAAAGGAAGAAAAAAAGGAAGAGAGAGAGAGAGAGAGAGAGAGAGAGAGAGAGAGAGACAGACACAGAGAGACAGAGACAGAATCAGAGACAGAGTCAGAGACAGAGTGAGGGCCTGGCTCTGCACTGCACACAGAGTGAAGTTTGAACTCATCTGTGTGGCAGCAGGTGGATCTCAGTGCTGGGATCCGGCCTTTGAACCCTGCAGCTCCTTACCATCCACAGCACCCAGCAGCACACAGCAGACCTGCCTCGGAGGCCCCTAGCAGCCTACCCTTCCCGAATACGCCCCAGTGCGCCCCAGGCCTTTGCTCATGGAGCTACTTTTGCGAGCTTTTCAGTGGCAGAAGCCGTCTTCTCTTCACATTCCCAGCACTCAGTGCAGCTCTGGGCATCCATAGTAGGTGCTCAGTAAGCTCTGATGTGTAAGAGGATGAAGGAACAAGCAGCTGGCACCTTCAGGAAGCGGCTGCACTTGAGCCCCCTCCCCAGTTAGCCCTGCTGTGCCGATGGTCTTCTTCGAGGGATGGGCTAGCTGCGCTTTCTCAGGTGCCTGTGCTCATGGAGATGCACATAGAGCCAGGAAAACAGGCAGGTGTGGTGAGCAGCGCAGCTCCAGGCCCACCTGCTTCTCCTCGAAGCCCTTCAGTCCCTCCTCAGCCTCTCTGAGCCCACTCAGTCTAAGTGGGTAATGGTGAGGGAAGGGTGGAGGGCCTGGGATGTCCCAGCGTGGGACCTCAGTGGGGCTGCGTCATTATGCTAATTTCTCCATAGAGCAGAGAGCGTGTGTATGGGTGAATGGGCGCCGATGGATGTGGGTGTGTGAGCGGGTGCATGCTTATCTGTAGCTAATCAGAAAGCCTCATGCTTGTGCAATACGTTACAATTTATAAAGCATTCCGCATCCGTTATCCTATTAAGTCCCCACGAAACCCTGTGACGTATGGGAAGCTAATGTTATTTCCATTTTTGTGATGAACAACCTAAGTCTTCACCAGTTTAAGTGATGTCCTGAGGTGACACTTTGGGGAAGCCCCCTGAGGTATGCCTGGTCTGGTGGCCCAGGCTGGCTTTGTCCTGGTGGCCTCAGCAGAGGCTGAGACAAAGGCGGGGCAGGAATTGCTCTGCTCAAGAGGCCACCTTGGTGGGACGTCATCAGCCAGATGCAGAAGGTGCTGCCCTTGCCCCACTGCCACTGTCACTCATGCTGCGTGCTTACGATTCCCTCCGTCAACACAGGGGACACAGATGTCTGCGAGAGGGCATGCATCCCAGCAGATAAGAGCACAAACTCAGGAGTCAGGTGGGTTCCAGTGTCCCCCTGCCTCTCTTTCTAGCAGTGGGCCCATCTTTGAATGTCTCTAGTTTCAGTTTCCATGCTTCCAAACTGGGATCAGAATGCTTGCCTTATTTGCAATGCTGTGAAATGCGGAAACGCATTAGTGTGCTGTGTTCGGTGTTGGCCAGCCCTGGCAGGAACAACTATCCCAGATGGTGTGGTCAAGGAGGCCTCAGAAGAAACAGCTCCTTAACAGGGTCTTGCTGGGGCTCACAGCCTCAGATGCCTTGGCAACTTGTTCAGGTGCTGAAAGCTGTGTGTCTGGGGGCTAAGGTGACTAGTTCACTCTATTTTTCTTTGGGGCTTAAGTGTCCCTAGAACCATAAGCACATAGGGGGCAGGGCAGCATGAGGAACTCTGAGAAGGGGCTAGTGTCCACTGGACACCAGGACAGCTGGTGGGAGGAGGCTGGGGGGAGAGCAGAGTGGAGAGAGGAAAGACACAAGCACACTGGGGCAGAGTTGGGCCTCAGGGCTGCTGAGTTCACACAGAGAACACGGGTGTTAGCCAGGACACACTGTCCACTCAGGACTGGAGGGCAGGGCCCCTGTAATGTGCACATCCCCAACCTGTAGATCAACTTCACGCTCTGAGCCTTTCTTTCAGTGTTCATGTTAGCATGGTTTTCCTTTTTGGTCTCAGTCTTTGGCTCTGTAGAAGTTGCAGTGGATAAAGCAAGGGTGGGGAGCCAGGCAGATCCAGCCGGACCCTGTCTTCCCTACTTACCAGCTACGTGACCCTAGTCTCTTCGCCTCCCTAGATACCCCATTCCTCTTCAGTGACCTGTGATGATGGCAATGGCATGATGAGGCTCTGGCTTATACCTGGACGGCAGGGGCCAGCAGGAGTGCCAGTCCCTGTCCCTGATTGAGTCCGATTTGCTTCTGGATTCTTCTCCCCAGGTGCTGGAAGGCCGGCACCAGCCCATGGAAAGCAGACCAAGTGCGTGGCGCATGAGCATGCATTTTTCTCTTCTTTACAAAACTTGCCAGAGATCTGCTTCTGGAGACAGAAGCAGCGCCTTCCCCAGGATGCAAGCTGAGTTGCAGTGGCTGGGGCAAGGCCACCCTCACACCTGGGAGAAG
Organism: Capromys pilorides; assembly: GCA_004027915.1. Classification (NCBI taxonomy): domain Eukaryota; kingdom Metazoa; phylum Chordata; class Mammalia; order Rodentia; family Capromyidae; genus Capromys; species Capromys pilorides. The sequence continues at coordinate 9,044 of PVKN010044865.1, forward strand.
CAGAAGCGACAGAGAAGCGCAACTGCACCCCAAGGCTCCCTGCTCAAGGGTGCATCCCCTCTGGGTCTCCCCCTCCATGCCCCTGCAAGAGACCATCCTAGAACTTTCAGAGTCATCTTTGACTCATTTTTCCTTCTCCTAGATTAAGTTTGGCATCTTGCAACAAGTATGGTTGGTCACCTGCTACATTCTAGGTGTTCTGTGTGCTTCCTATCCAACCCACTCCTCCTACCATTTGGCCTTAAGGTGAACCTTTGTGTTTCGGCTGCCGGCAATGTGAGTCAGAGATGCTGTTAGGCCACTGCTGATGGCTGGAAGGGAAATGGTCTGGGGTCTGCGCTTTACAGAGGGGGTCCTGGGGGTCACAGAGGCCCAAGCACCACACATCATCATATGGTTAGTGGGAATCAGAGCGAGACCTGAGGCTCAGGCCCTGGGAGCTCAGCTCCACTGCCCCACACCAACTTTATCTCTTGCTGGGACATCTTCACCCTTCCCTGCCCTGGTTACCACCCCCACCCTGCCCGGTCAGGGTTACCATCAACATCCTTAAGCCCTAACAGCCTCAATGGCCTTTCCAAGGCCTTCTGGTGCCTTCTTCTCTGACCTTGCCAGCTCATTTTCTAGTGATGGCCTCCAGCCACCAGCTGTGGCCACGGCTCTCCAAGCAGCTCGGCGCATTCATACGTCTGTGCTGTGCATGCAGTTTTCTCACCCTTCCCTGAATGGCAAATGAACCCCTTGCTCCATGGTGCAGCCCCCAGTCCTGCCCTGTGTTCCCACTGCACACAGCTCAGATGGCCACCGCAACACTCGTCCTGCAGAGCTTTGGGATTTATTTGTTTGCATTCCCAGTTCCTCTCTGGACTGTAAATTCCTTGAGGCAAAGAATGAGCCTTATTTATCTTTGTATTCCTAGTGTCTGGTGCAGTCAGACTATATGGCACATTAAAAAAAAATGTTCTGGAAGCATTTATTGAGCT
>PVKN010044866.1:0-10028 GCA_004027915.1 Capromys pilorides
TTGTTCCACACATTTCTGCAATTGTTTACCCATCCCAGATTCTATTAATTCATGGATTTTTTTAATTTCAGAAGTTATCTCTGATCTGAATTGCTCCATAATTTTCTGTAGTTTTCGATCTATCTCAATTTCAGAGTCTTTGGCTCCATGATTCTCGTTTTCTTCCACCGCATCATCTCCCGTGTTTAATTTGGGTGGGTTGGGCCCTGTGCCTGCATCTTACTCCTTGTTGTTATCATTTTGTATAGCAGTGAGCTATGACTTTGGTGAAGTTATGCTGTTAGCACCTATGGGGATTTTTTCTGGATCCACCCAGCTTGTTCCCCTCCAGTGGTGCCTGGCTGAGAGTTACCGCTCAGTCCACTGGCTTCTGTGAGGCCTTGTGGGTCTGAACTATGGGTGGAGTCAGAGTTTTGGAGTTGAGACCAAGGATGGATGCAGGCTGAGGGTCCTTACCGGGCTGGCAAGAGGCCAGAGGGTTTGGTGGATAGGTTCCGGACTATAGTTCAGGTGGGCTTGTGCAGGGAGATTAAAGAAAGTTTCAGAGATCCTTACCTGGTAGGTGTGCTGGTCAAACCAAACAGGGGGTGGGCTACAGGCTTGGCAGGGGACAGGCGCAAAGAGCGCCCCGGACCAGTGTCAGCTGTGGATGAGTTCCAGGCGCGGCGGCGCGGGGGGAACCTGGCGTCCGCCGCGGGCGAGAAGAGTCTTCCTTCATTTTTGTGTTGGATATTTTTCCTAGCAATGAGAGAAGAGTAACTGAGACAATATCCCAGACAATGCCTCCATGACCCTCCTAGACATACCACAGAACAGGCTTTACTAATCTGCTAAGCCTTTCTTAATCCAATGAAGTTAACATATCAGGATTAATGGCCCTCCCTCTTTGGACACTGCTTTTCACAGTCAGTCCTCCTCTGCATGAATTCATTTCCTTCCCTGCCATTTGTCCTTCACTGAGCTGATAAACAGATCCACAATTTGGTCAAACCCAACCATCCATTCACTGCAAATCTGTGCAAAAGCAACTTACAATGGCTAGAAAATAAACAAAAAATAACCATAATTGTCACTTTAGATTCATGGCCATAAACATCAAGTTAGCTTCCAATTTCTGGTGGATTATTTGGCTTTATTTTTCCAGTCCCTTTACTCACCTATTTCCTACAAGACCAGTGCTCATCTTATCTCTTCTCAAACTTCCCACACCACTCTCTAATGTTATCCAATGCTCCATTTTCAATCATAGTGATTCCATTCTTTTAGTAACTTTACTAAAACCTTGAAGTCATCTTGAGCCCCTTTGTGCTCACATCCTATATCCAAGCCATTAGCATTCTCTTGGTTCCATTTTTTGGGATAGCTCCAAAATCTAACACTCTTCATTACATCCCCCTTCTCCACCAACTTTCCCATGGCTGACTGCCAATCTGCAAGCTGGCTTTCCTGCTTCTGGGTTAACCTTCTATTCCCAGGCCACTCAGCAACCAAAGCTTTTGTCAGAGCCTGGTGTCTCTCTGCAGACAAGCCTCCAATAATTTTGTAATTCACTTTGTCCTCATCTCATGGCCCGCAGTGCTGGCCTAATCTCTCATGGCTGTTCTGATTGGCTCTCTCACTCTTGCCCCATCCATCCACCATTCTAGATCATAGCAGCTGTCACACCGAGCTGCCCAAGGACCTTAGTACTTGCTGTCCCTCTCCACCTGGTACTAAATTCTTCATTTCCTCAGAGCTTCTCTTCAGAAACCTTTTTCAATGTGGTCTCTCTGACCCCCAATGATGAAGAGTAAGTCCTTTCCCCACTGCAAATGCTCTTTACCCTTCATATCCTGCTCAGTCTCCTTGATTAGCCTTTACTGCCTTCTGACATCTTGTGTGTTTGCTCCATCACTTCTCTTCTTAAACTAGAAAGTGTGCACCACCAGGGCAGGTTCCCTGCTTCCCCCAGAAAGTTTTCAGCAAGTACAAGGTGTGATCAAACAATATGGTGACTGCTTGAATTTTTAAAAATTTTGTTACAGTAAAAAACATTTACCTTTCATGGTCATTTTGACTTTGGATAAGAACCAGATATCTCAGGGTGCCAGATTCAGTGAAGAAGGTTACATTGTAATATTTTTATTTGACAGAAATTGCTGTTAATGTTTTGAATCAATTCAGAAAATTGAAGCATATACTCAATTCAGTTCCAGAACTGCTTCAAAAAGTATGAAATATGATGGAATAAGCATGTTTGAAGTCAGGGGGAATACTCAGAGGGGAACTAATGGCAATGTGTGTTTTACTATAATAAATTTTCAAAAAATTTAAACATTCACCATATTATTTGATCATACCTTGTGGTTTCCCAGTTAATGAGTTAATGAGATGTAAAAGAGGGAAGAGAGTCCTACAGTGGGAAAAATGAGGAGAGACTGGTTTAGGTCACTAAGGAATTTTGGCAGGGAGACTATTTTGGTGAAGAAGACATGAAACAGTACAGAAGAGATTTGTGGAAAGGCGGGGCTGATCTCAAAGGAAGGGTTCCTGGAAGGCATGCAACATTGTCTTTTAAGTTTCCACTCCTGATTCACGAAATGAACACAGCAGTGTCTACTGGACACTGTGAGCCTGAAATCAGAGTGTGTGGGTGTGAAACTTGGTGTGTGGTGAGCCCTCATGGTGCTATCAGGTCCTGAGTTGGGGTCCTGAATGGCTTGATTCTTGGGTCTTCTCACCCACTGGAGTTCTGAGAGCCTATCAGCCACCATTTTCTTCTTGAAATATTGGTTATGGAAAAGCATCTCAGGTGAAGGGCAGCATCTTTAGGGAGAAGACAGCTCTTGGGTTTGAAATCAGGCAGTAAAGAAGGCAGGAATGGGTCTGGTGAGCTGGGGGCTGGAAGCCTTGGGGACTGGGCTGGGATTTTCCACCCTCTGTCTGCATCCTGAGGAAGGAGGGACTCTAAGGGAAGCAAGAGGTTATGTATTTCTGTATTCAGAGCACTGACATTGCTCCAGAAAGCAATGAGAAGAGATTATGCAGGAAGGGAATTGAGTCTGTCATGAGCTTCAAGAAAGAAAGAAAGAAAAAAAAGATGTAGAAAGGAGCTGTTTGTTGTTCTTTGTTCAAGTTTTTATCTCAAGAGTCTGCTTATAAAAATGCTCTCTCTTGCCCAGCTCTTTCAATCCAGCCTGGTGGCTCTTTCCCCGCTCGCCTCCTCCCTATCTTGCTCTTGTTTGAGTTAAAGCTCTTTCCTTGATTAAATAATAAATAAAAGCTCTTACTGAGCCTGGCTTTCCTGGACCTAGGGAGAAATTACAGATATATGTACATACATATACATGCAAAACAGCTGAGATAAAAAAGGCTCGAGATAAACAGGTTTCTCAATTTTTTTCTTTCTTTTAAAGGAATGGCATTAATAAACAAAACTTGCAACACAAATTTAAAGTAGGTAGGCCAGCTTAAATGCTGATAGTTTGACTTCATAAAGATCTTGTTTGGTGGCATTTATTTTTATTTAAAATCCTTATATTTATTACTTGTGTTTTTGTAGTTTTGGAGATTGAACCCAATACTTTTCAAATATAATGTAAGTTCTCTGCTGCTAAGCTATATCTCTAGCTCTTTTATTTTGAGTGAAGGTCTTGTTATATTGCTCAGGCTGGCCTCAAATTCTGTCTGCCCACTTCTTAGCCTCCCAACAAGCTGAGATTCCAGGCATGATATTTGTGTTTTCAAAAATGTTTTTGGGTCTTCTTCACTAGGATTACTAAATTAGGCAGGTATTGAGCTTTGCATGTTACTCTATAGAAGAAAGATAATCCGATTCATCACTAGCATTTCTATTTGGCCAAGCTTTCTTGAGGCTAATCAATTAAGGCCAACTATTTGTCACAGCATCTGGATAGCTATATGACTCTATGCTAAGAGAACTAGCTTGGCATGGTCCTTTCCCTCTTTAATCATGTCTCATAGCTGCAAGGAGGAAGAATGGGAGTCCCAGCCTCCTACAATCAAACCACAGGGTCCTTCACCTTGTTATCCATGCCAGATTTGGAAGAGAATCCTTCTGCCCTGATAAGCAATGACATAATGAGATTTGAGAAAGGGTACTAAAGGAAGACAAATACAACATTTTTTTAAAAAAATGTATTGTAGTGGATCTATAGGTTCTACAGGGTCTCACTACATAAATCAGACTCATAGTGATCCTTATGTTTTCAGCCTCCCAAGCTCTGGGAATATGGGCATATGCCACCACACCCAGTCTAAAAATTACATTTTAATGCCATAAGAGGAATGAGCAGATCATGAGCCTTGTTCACTCACATTTAGCTGCATTGCAGTCAGCAGTGTTCGTAGGTTCAAACACTGAACCTGAAACCAAAGGACCTGAAACTAACAGACTTAACAGAAGCACAGTTGTGAAATCTAAGACTTGTTCCTCTAACTGTGGCTAATATCCATCTGCCCATCCAGTTGTTTTACAGCTGACAACTATATGGTCAAGTTACATAGAGAGGTAAATAAGACTTGTACCACCTCTGGCCTCAAGGAGTTTGTGGGTGATGGGAGAGGGGAACCAGACATCAATCCCCTTCAGAACAGTTTCTTCAGTTCATTATCTGCTCATTGATATCTGGCTCTCTATGTAACTTGACCATATAGTCAAGTCAGCTATTAAACAACTGGACGGGCAGATGGATATTAGCCACAGTTAGAGGAACAAGTCTTAGATTTCACAACTGTGCTTCTATTAAGTCTGTCAGTTTCAGGTCCTTTGGTTTCAGGTTCAGTGTTTGAACCTACGAACACTGTTGACCACAATGTTGACCACAGCTAACCATGAGCCATGAACTGTCACAATGACTGCATTAGAAGTAAGTCCCTAAGCATAGCGTATCCTCAAGGGAATGAGAATTAGGCTCCATCTTCTGAAGGGAGGAGCATTAAAACAATTTACAGCCCCCACACAAGCTGAGGAGGATGTTGCTGCCATATGTGGATGCATTGACCAGTGAAGGCTGCTGTAACAGAACACCACAAGTTCGATGGCTTCAACAATAGTGAGTGATTTGCTCAGTATCCTAGGAGCTAGAAGTCTGAGGTCAGGATATCAGCAGGGCTGAATTTTCAAGGCCGCTATACTTGGCTTGTAGACATTCCCTTCTCCCATGCATTCACATCATTTTTCCTCTGCCTCTCTGTCCTGGTTCTCTCCTCCAATAAAGATACCAATCATGCTAGATTCATATCCTGCTATTGATCTCATCTTACTTAATCACCATCTTAAAGTCTCCAGATACAGTTACTTTTTTTGGTAGTGGGATGAGGGAAATAGGGCTCTAATACATGAATTTGGGGGCACACATTGAGTTTCTCACATAAGGACTTAGGTATTTATTCCCAGAGCAATTGCAAACAATTGCAGTTACTTGAGCCTCTGCATAGCATAGTCAGATTTGAATATAGGGACCCAGTTACAGGGAGAGAGCATTAGGTGGGCTTGACAATCTTCAGTGCCCAGGTGAGAGGCGAGGGTTTTTGGTATCATGGTGGTGGCACCAGGGACAAAGTTCAGTTGGTGGATCCAAGACACTTAGGATGCAAAATTATTGGGACTTTGGATAGATTGGCTGTGGCTAGCAAGAGCAAGGGAGGGTCGGTGATGATGCTTGGATTCTGGGTTCTATACCTGAATGGTGGCAAAGCTGCTGCTGAGCTAGAGTGAAACAGTAAGTCCACTTTTAGAGGCAGTGATGAAAAGATTATGAATGTGTGGAGGATGTGCCATGCTGAGAAACCTAGTAGACAATCAAACTGACATATCCTTGGAATATCGCATAAAGCTTTGTTCTGAGACTGTGGCGAAAAGTCTGCACTTCCGCAGTAGGTCAGAGAGTTTGTGGCAGAGACACTGAAGAGAGAGACACTGAGGAGGTGACACTGAGTGGGAAAGAGAAAAATGGTTGGGGCCAACACCCAAAGGATGCCCAAAGGCGCATACAAACACTGACTTCATAAGCTTCATTGGACAAATTTCATGCACTGAATTTGAAAATGTTACTTAGGTAGGTCTTCATAAAACTTGATATCCTGTGTAGGAGCAGAAGTACAGAACAAGAAAGCAGACCAAAGACTCTGCAACATGACTGATGATTGTACTGGACAAAAGCGTTTACATAGATCCCTGCTAGTTCTGGACACATGAGCAGAGGCTGACCTCACTAGCCTGTGTGTGTATCGATGTGTGCTGAAATGAGACAAAATCAAGGTGTTCTCAGGCCTTCTATATGGCAGATGTCTAAGTGGTCATCTACTGAACACAGTCTTCTTTTTTCAGAACCAGGGATTGAAGGAAGACAGTCTTGTCTGATCCCATCTGTCTTTTGGGTCACGAATGACCCAGGAAAAGGGGCATTGTAGAGATAGGCCAGAGGTGGCTTCTGCGGGGCTGGAGGAAATCGGCCATAACAGGAAGGAGATTTCTCTTCTTCTGGTCTTCCTTCAAGTCTCCTTGGACACCACATTTCCCACATGTGACCCTGGGAGGGCCTGTAGGAACAGGGCTCCGAGTCCTGTTAAACAGGGAAAGAGATCATTTCAGAGGAGGATTCCTATTGGGGACGGAATGTGCTCCCTAACTAGAACGGTTAATTCAGAGTCGCACATGGTTGGGCACCGTTTCTGTGTCCTGCACATGCACAGTAGGGATTATGAGGAAGGCAGTCACATGGAAGAGGGAGCTAATGGGATAAGGGGGGAGTGGGAATAAGGAGGCACCCAACGAGGTAGCAAACAGGCTGAGATTGTGCCTGACAGTCCGTGCACAGTTTGGGGAAGACAGCCTCTTCTAAGGACTCTGCTCTTATTCTTTCTAGCATCGGGTGTGCTTATGCTTATTGTGTTTGTAGCCTCGCTTCCTACTCCTATTACTTGAAATGTGGCTCTACAGAGGTGCGGGTCTGCGACAGTTTTGTGCAGTGGTGAATGGCAAGTATTTAGATTGGTGTGAGGACCTATCTGGTGTTTGATGAATATTTGTGGAATGAATCAATGAGTGGACATTCTTCAGAACCCCATGAAGCAGGATTGATGTGAGTCCCTCAGAAGGTGGCAATGACTCCCCGGGGCTTCACCACACAGAACAGCATCTAATAAAAACCTCTTTCCCTTATTTATCTTTACAAGTCTACTGACATTGGAGGAAAGAGGAAGGGCATAGCCTGTGGGCCTATGAGACGCATGGACTTCCCTAGTGTTCCAAAGGCCTTTTATACAAAGACTTTCCCTGTCTCTGCCCCTCACTGATGAATTCATCCCAGCCAGTGTCCCCTTAGGCTACATCCTCGCTGCTCACACCTGCTGGCATGACACGCTTCACCTTTCCCTCTATGTCCACTCAGCTATGCCCTGGGAAAGAAGCCAGCCCCCTGGTTTATTGTAAAATTAAAAACCTTCTTCTTTCCTCAGGTGTACCACTTTCTGACCCTAAGCAGATCGGAAGACAGCCAAAAGGACTTAGAGCACTTTGGAATTATATTGATCCTTTCCAGGGCAGGTTTCATGTGCAGATAAATTGAGTCCATTTCAGATGGATGGGACAAGAGCCAGGTCAAAAGTGTACTGTAGTGGGCTCACTTCCCAGGGGAGGGACAGGCAACTCCTGCTCCTGTTCTCTGGAGGAGCAGTCAGGGCCATTTCTATCTCAATAAGACCATCTTCTAAGAACTGTGGGGACAGAGAGGCTGGCCTTCCCCAGGTCCTTGGTGTCCTGACCCAGTCCTGTCCCTCTGGCTCTCCTCAATGACTCCTGCTCTTGTAGGCCTCAGCCCCAAGGTTCTTTGAGATATAATAGAATCTTCCCCCTCTCCTAGACCTTTCTTGTAGCTGGGGACTCACGTTTCTCCCATTTGTTTCTCTCTGCTAAGAATATATTTGACTGAGAAATATGTCATGGGAACCCAACTGCTTTGTGAATATCAAGTACAAAATTGAACCTAATTAACTATGAAAATTAATTATACCTCAAATAATTTCTGTTTTGGGGGAAAGGTTCTACACAGTATTCAGGGTCTCACTGCTAGATTGGACTTGTAGTGTTCCACTCGTTTACAGTCTCCCAAGAGCTGGAATTATAGGCATACACCACCATGCCAAGTCTCAATTGCCGTCGCAGTGCACCCCAGGGAGTGGGGCAGGCATCGAAGGCCTGGAATTGAACCCCCAGCCCCTGTGCCTGCTTGAGGGTGCTTTAATACACTGAGCTATTTGGCTGGCCCCCTCAAATAATTTCTGAGGGGTCACAGAAATGAAGGTGGAAGGGGAGCCCCCTCAGAGGATGAGAGACTCAGATGGGATCTCAAAGAAGAACTTAGGACAGTTTCAGGATAGCAAGGTCTAGGCTGAATATCATTAGGTGGGTCTAGCAGCTGTGCAGAGGATGGGCCCAGAGAGACAGGTTTATGCTGGAGAAGAGAAGGAAGAAACAAAGGCAGAAACAGCCCGATTACCTTCCACGGCAGCAGCCTGCTCATCTGTCAGCTAAGCTAGCGGGCTTCCCCTGATCTGAGCATTGAAACCGACAAAGAGATTAATAAACCAAGTTCAAGGCTGAAAAAGGACAAGACCCGCCAAGAACTCAGTCAGTATCTGTTTAAATCTCAGAAACTGATCTGTGGGGCCTGGGAGGAATTGTTCCTTGCTTATACCTTGAGCAAAAGCCACAGAAAACCACCTTGCTTCTAAGTAGTATCTCTGCCTCCATTGTCCCACCTGTAAAATGGTGAGAATAGTATGTTTCCTTAGGCTTGCTTTGGTAATAAGGCAAAGGAAACTCTTAGAACTGGGCCTGATGCACAGTGAGCACTTCCTTCCCAGGGCTCCTTCTTCTATTATCCTCATTACTGTTACTGTCCTATGGAAATCCTGAATCTCTTAGTTCCCTGGCAGCAGATCCTTGCGGGCTCCTCCCTACCTTGGAGGTCTTGGATTCTCAGGCTGCTCTGTGGAGTTATCCTTTTATCTACTTTGATACGTGTGGCCAGGATAGCATGGGATGCTTTTCTTTCCTGTAGGTGTGTGTTCTCCACAATATCAAGCCCCTCCCACTATGGATGCTTAATTAACTTCTAATGTCTTAAATGGCACAAACTCAGCTCCTGACTCCCCTACTCTTGACCCCTAACAAGTTCACTGTTCTTATTTTGACAACGCATGTTGGTTCCCAAGTTGCTCCATTCCCAGTGACCCCCGGGGTGCTCCTGGATTCTTCTCTCTCCCTTACTTATGCCCGCTCGATCAATCAGGCTAATTTATCCTAGTTGTTCATACTTCTCTTGCTCCTTCAGGGGCTCCCACCTCAGCCTCAGTCACCGACACCACAGCCTCCAGTTCTGCTACCTCCTTCTTGTGTTCCACTCTAATACCTCCCGACGCAAAGCCAGAGGGATCGCCAACTAATTATACCGGATCAAGCCCAGTGACTTCTTATCACAATCAAAATTAAATCCAAGTGGTTTTCCCTAGGTAATAAGCTGGGTGCACCCAGCCCTGGCACCATCTCCTGCTGCCACCTTCCACCTCTTCCCTTCTCTTCTGCTCCAGCCAGTTCGCATACTTCCATGAGCCCACCCAGCTGCTCCTCTCTTGGGGCAGCAAGCTATGCCTTCAGAGGATGTGTGCATCACACAATAATTACTGCTCACTTCTCCAGGCCTTCTCTGGTCTTCCCATCTAAAAGAAGCCACCCAGCCACTCACCTCTCATCATTCTATTTAATTATCTACATTCACTTGCTTGCAAATAATAGTTTCTTGCTTATATGTTTTGAATTTCTTTCTTCTTTCTTTCTTTCTTTCTTTCTTTCTTTCTTTCTTTCTTTCTTTCTTTCTGTAGTACCAGGGATCAGACTTAGGACCTCAAGCTTGCCAGGGTGCTTATGCTGCTGAGCTATCTCCCTGGACCATTATTTATATATTTTATTTTTATCTTACAAAGTCCAGATATTGGGAGAAAGACTATATCTGTTCAAGTCACAT
>PVKN010044867.1:0-10027 GCA_004027915.1 Capromys pilorides
ATATGGAAGCCACAGTTTTCCAAACTTCCAGAAATATTAAGTATAAGAAATCATATATATGAAATCAAACTCTAGAAAAACACTTTTATAAATCCTACTTGGTTTTGGAAAGAATTGAGCACACATTATTTCACATGAGCTCCATGATAGTCCCATAGGGTACATAGGGCATTTGACAGAGGACTTCAAAGAGATGAAGCTATCTGATCAAGGTTTATGGTTAGTAAAATGCCAGAGATGGACCCAGAACTACATGACACATGGCAACAATGAAATCAACATTTTTTGCAGTGAAGTTTCGGTATCATAGGATGCAGAACAGTCTGAGAACTGGGAAAGCAAGTGCACTTCGGGTTTGGCTGTGTAATCACAGGAGGTAAATTACCCTCCCTAAAGTCTCCATTTCCACATATATCAGATTGAGGATAATAGGCCTTGTCACCTGTGGGTCGCAGGGAAGATGAGTTAGATAAAGCTTGTGTAAGACCCTGTGAACACCAAAGATGACAGGGCCCGAAGAATCGTGAGTTACCATTGCTCATCAGGCCGAATTGCATCATTGATCCTGTTTATTACTCAGTAGCTGAGGATTCACTGCTCAACCTGGTCTCCTTGAACCACTGAATGGGTCAGAGTATTCCATGTGTGTCTCTCCCTAATAATTCATAATATGTACCTGTATCAACTGGTGCAGTGTTTCAATTACTGTGTGCTCAGTGGGTGTGGTGCTGTGACACATTCTTCTGAATTCTTCCCAGACAAGTTTTGCTTCATAAGAGAGGTGCTTTTCCAGATTCAAATCCATTGGCAAAAAGGTGGAACTGTAGCTGGCAGTGAAAGCGAAGCCAAAATGCCTTATCCCAAAGAGCTCCTACATTCAAAAAGTGTATTTAGGAGGAATGTCTTCCTATATCCAATGGTTGCCGTGATGGGGAACAAGAACAAATCTTGGTCTTTGGGGCTGATCTTAATTCTGGGATCTGTCCCACATCACCCACACCCCTCCAAGTTGCTGCCAAGTCCACAAGCAGGCAGATGTTGAAATGCACCAGAAGTGTACTGGCAGAGATCATTTTGGGACTAGTTTTGATACTACAGAGCAGAAAAAGACTCCTGCTCTTTTTTACAGCTTGGACTTCTCCCTATTATCATCTTTTATGAGAAAAGGACTTTTAAAGACAGCGATCTGTGCTCAGAACCTCGCTGTTGCTCTGGACAGTGCCTCCTTGGCCTGTCAATACAGACTGCAACGGATGGTCAGCCAAGTAGACCCATAATCCCTCCTGCTCTGTGAATGTTGAGGACGCCTTGCTGTGTGGTGAATTCCAAAGGTTATGGCTTCATCTACTTAAATTTTAAGCAAAATGTCTTCTTTCAAGGCTGGAAGACAGGATAGAAACATATTTATTGTAGACAATAAATTTTCATATGGATGAAATCTGAGGAAGTTTAAAAATAAAAATCCCTGAGCTGGGTGTGGTGGCGCATGCCTGTAATCCCAGCACTTGGGAGGCTGAGGCAGGAGGATCAGTGTGAGTTCGAGACCAGCCTCGGCTACACAAGTGAGCTCAAGGCCAGCCTGAACTGCATAGCGAGACCCTGTCTCAAAAAGACAAAAGAATAAAAATAAAAAATAAGAATCCCACCATAGTATTCAAAACATTCTCCCATGGCAAGGAATGTTGAGGTCCAGGGTTCAGCTAGGATGAGTGAGCTCCATGAGTCTTGTTAGATGGACCTAGCAGTAACCACTATTTCACTTTTCTAAAACTTGTTTTTCAGTAAGAAAGACTCATAGTTTCATCTCAAAACCCTCCTTGACTATGGCCATACAAGCTAAATAGTATTTATTTCCCCTTTATCTCTAAATTAAAGTTACAAGATAGAAAAATGAACCACAGCATTCATTTCTTGGTAAGATGTTCTCTCACTAAAATTAAGCCTCCTAATTCTCTTAACTACATCTAACTAGGAAAATACCCATCAGAGTTGAATTAAACCAGGTGTAGATAGAGTAGGTGTGATTGCACCCACGGGACACATCAGACAGACTGTTTAAGGAGCTGTGAGCCCCTGTGCTGAACCCCCCAGTGGGGCCTCTGTACTCAAATCTTTCGCTGAGCTACTTCCACAGGTCCAGTGACAGGGCTGGCTTCTGGCACAGCTGTAGCACCCCGAAAAAGGATACTTGTCCCAGGGCTTGGCGTCTGTCCTGATCCCTGGGGAGAGGCTGTGTTAATACTTCACTGCATGGCAGACCAGCCAGGCCTCCAGACAGGGAGCGCGCAAGGCCTGCAGAGAATTCCCTGAGGAGCTAACTCCTGTCCCGTTACTCTGCTCTCCAGTGTTATCCTAGGAAAGTGGAGAGTCAACTGGGGAGCCTCACTGACTTCCATAAACCAGACTCTGGGGCCAGATAAACTTAGGTAACACAATTCTTTCCACACTTCTGGAAAACCAGGATATACTTGCATGTTAAAGATTCTAGGGAGTTCTTGAGTTTTTGAAAATCTGAAAAACTCGAGTTAATAGATATTTACATCTTATTAACAGAATTTTTTATTTTCCCTTTATATGTGCTTTTCTTTTAAGAGAGAACTACATAATTTCTTAGGAATGAGTATTCCAATGAAGCACATTGAGAAAATGCCTTAATCCATGATTTTACATATTCCTGCTGACAAGGACCTGAAAACTGGAAAGCCATTATGCTTTTCTCTGTAGGAAAAAGCTTCTTACATAAGAAAATTCTTGGTTTCCAGTCTTTACCTATTAAAATTTACTTGTACACTGTCATCTCACTAACCAGGTTAAACATGGTAATTCAGTAAGCACACTGGTGTTTTGCATTATTGTATGCAGCAGTTCCATAGCAAAACCTCTCTAACAGTTTAGAGAAGGGAATATCATTCCAGAAGGATTAGAGGAGGCTTATCAGAGTACACACTCTGTAATGGGAAAGAGATAAGGTAACAAGGAAATTGGAATGAGAGCAAATGAGAGCAGGAAAGGAAAAATAAGGCCCACAATAATTCACCTCCTGAGTTGGTGTGTTCATCGTCATGAATTGGGATCTGAATGTCCTAAGCAGTCCAAGGAAGTACAAAAATGTGATCATTTATTCAGGTTACAATATTCATGAAATAAGATAAAAATTAAATGTCTTTGGAAGAGGTAGTTTTTCTTACACTGAGAAAGATTATAACTATCAGAAAGCAAGAGCCTTACTCGAGTGCATGCCAGTGTGTCAGTGCCCCCAGCATAGGCCCCTCAGTGAAAGTGACTGATTATCACAAGGAATGACTGCATAATGTGGGTGTGAAAATGATAGTGTTCACCTCTCAGAGGTGACTAGAGGACTGTTCTTCCCTCATCATTCCGTTGTGTGGAATAGTGAGCAAGATAAGGAACATAGTGCCAAGTTGCCAAAAACGTCATCTCCAACTTCTCCCCCAAGACTCTGTCCTTCTGGTCTCCTGAGCTAAGCTCTGAATTGTTGCCAGGAGCTACACATTGGCAGAACTTTGGGGAATTACTCCAGTTAATGGAGTACCAGACAGAAGCAGGAATGAAAAGAAAAATTAAAAACACCCCTCTAATCCTAGCTTTGCAAATGATTCATTATGTATCGATGACCCTCTACCTTGAGTCAATTTCCTCACTTACACAAGGAGAAAAGGCCTGGACGACCCATCAATCACAAGTGCTACAAGAAAAAAAGATCGCCTGTAAAAGGAGATTAGCATGTTGAAGTATTAAGTACTTAAGAGGAAAATTATGTTTGGAAATTAAAATGTGATTTCAGTAACCCATTAAACGTAATGATATGGAGAAAAGAATTCAGTAATTATCCTTATAGAGATATGGTACTAACAATGACTTTTTTTCATTTGGAAGTCTGAATCGGTATCACAGAGAATTTGTGTGCCATAGTGTAAAAATAAAAGCCAACGAAATATATTTTTGGGGCCATTGTATAGAGGAAAAAATAAAATCAAAAGCTTAGCAACTTCTCTAATAACCAGATTTTCTATTCCTGGGAACATTCCTTCTCTGGTTGGGAACCATACCAGTGCCCGACAGCTTGTGTAATAATTAGGTTTTAGGTATTCATATTCCGTCTCCTTACAAAGGACGTGTGTGACAACCTGCCAGTTGAAAATGTGTGCCACAAACTTTTCTTTACGGCAGCACTGTTGACAGATAGCAGCCCCATCTGCTTGTCAGGCTTGACTTTTCTCCTACACTAGAGTCCCTTACCAAGACCTCTGCCAGTCTGAAAGAAGCAATCTACGTGCCTGTGGCTTGCTTTGTAACCCACGATGTACCACTAGCCTTTTCCTTCACTCTATGCAAATCTTCCTTTCATCAAAGTCACTGTCTCATTAAGGAGACAAAAAATAAAGCAGAGAAAAACTTCCCAGTGGTATTTTCCTAAGTTGTATCATTCAAAGTTCATCAATTAAAAAAAAAAGAATCAGGGGCCGGGGAGAGAGCTCAGTAGAATAAGCGCTTGCCTGGCAAGCACAGGGTCCTGAGTTCAATCCCTGGTACCACAAAAATTAATTAATTAATTAATTAATTTAAAAAATCAACATAGAAATTAGAGCTTTCTGTTTTTCCAAAGAAAAATTAATACTTTAGAAAAATATAAATTAGAGTCAAGAGACCTCATTTCACAACAGATTGGCATTTAAAAAAAAAAAAAAAACTTGACAATACCAAGCATTGGAGAGAGGAATGGGAATGATGATGCAATGGGACAACGGAGTGGTGGGAACGCTCTCCAGGGTGCAGTAAGTTGGAGAAAGTAATGTGGAAAGCATCGGATTGGGCTGGTGAGATAGCTCAGTGAGCTAAGCACCTGCTTAGGCAAGTGTGGGAACTGGAGTTTGATCCTCTGCACCACATGCTGCACCAGGCTTGCTCCTGGGCTCACTGAGTCAGTCACTGAGACTGGACTGGTGGCACACACCTGTAATCCCAGCACTGGGGAGGCTGAGACAGGAGGATCACTATGAGTGTGAGCTATGTAGTGAGACCCTGTGCCAAATACATTTTTTAAAAAAGCATTTGATCACATTATCATAAATTTTAAAATGTGCCTCTAAGCACACACATGTGTACACAGAGAATATCTGTCACCATGGTACCGATTAAAAAGAATCTAAGTACTCATCCAAGCACCACGATTAGATTATGACATACTATACATTGTTACCTGTGTATCTCTACAAAATGATGCGGAGCAAAGCATCATGCTATGCCTAAAATACACATCCATACTACACCCGAAGTACACACTACAAAAGGATTACAAGGGTGGGATGCTACTTAAATAAGCTGCAGAAATCTGCAAAATAATATTATAGAAGTATTCAGGTTTATAAATGCATAATAAAAACATAAAACAAGAATAAGCATGCTATGCAGGGAACTCATGATAATGGTCTCCTTCAGGAGTGGAAGCAGCAGATAGGAAGGCAAGGAAAACATGGAACCTGGGAGTTTGCACAGGAGCCATCATACCTTGAATATCTGATTTCTTTCAAACAATAACAAGAAATGAATGTTGAAGACAATATGGCTTAAAAATGTTAGGGTGTGATAAGGTTGAGCAGGAGATATGCATTATTATAGTGGTAGTTCTATGTTATTTTTACACTTGCCAATGTGTTTATAATACTTCACACTTTCCTTAGGAAGGGATTGCATTAGACCATTACTGGAAGGATTTAGTTACTGAAAAACTAGAAAAAGCTAATAAAAAAGGCAATCTTACCCACAAGCCAATTCAAGGGTAGCTCTATAACAATTCTCTAAGTTAATAAATCTCATCTTCTTTGTGCGAATCTTGCAGATAACCCACTGACCTAGGTGCTTTGGGCTTTGTTTTCCCTTGTCCTCTATGCCCAGTTTATTACTATGCGCTGGGATCTCTTCCTGAGAGGAATGGCTAATGCGGAGCTCATTAAATGCGTGGCTCTGAACTGTTCATTAGGAATTACCTCCCGCTCCTCTCCACTGAGTATCATCCGCTATTGTGTTTACCCCATTACAAAATCTAATTAAGTCCTTTAAGAGTTTTTCATAATCCTTCAAAGTTCTCAGTGTTGGCAAATATGTATCACTTATTTACATTTCTTCTGAATTATTAATAAACATATTTTTAATTGTTTCTAGGTTTCTAAAAGTCAACCTACATTTCAAACTGAATGTCCCATTCTTGTTTTACATATTTGCCTATCTCACCAGTTTTGTGAACTCTCCTAATATTAGACACTTTATCAACTATTAAATTATATCTTAAATTGCTTTTGATTTTTATTGCTTCAGATAAAAAAAGTTATCTGGGGCTGGCAAGATACCTCAGCGATCTAAAGCACCTGCTTAGGCAAGCTGAGGCAATCACAGGGACCTCGGTTCAATCCCCGGCACCACATGCTGTGCCAGCCCCACCCCCAGGGAAGGCTGAGCCAATCGTAACATAAATAAATAGATAAAGTTTTTAAAAATGTTATCTGTACTTTTGTTCCACTGCCTTGAATTTCACCTTTGTTTCCCCAGTGGGCTTAATCCTTGGCATAGAATCCACAAGAAAAAACAATGTTCTCTGCTGTTAAGATTCCATTTTGACTATGGACATTTTTCATTAAATAAGTATTTTTCCTGACTCTCTTCTTTCATCAGTGCAGAGCAATGGGTTTCATTTTAGCCTTTTTATTCCGTGCACTGCCTATTGCACAATAAAATCCTCTTCACCCTTGTCTCCCACCCCTCCTTCTCTTAGTTTCCCTTCTATGTTCATGCCCCACATATGAGAGAAAAGAGGGAACAATGATACTTGGTTTTATACCATGTTTGAAAAAACTTCATTCATATATTTCTGAGAGCCTAAGAGATTCAACATCTAAGCTATTATGAATTGTGCCACAGTCAACATGAGTTTATCAGTATTCCTATAGTGTGCTAACTCTAATTCCTTCAAGAATACACTAGAGTAAGCTGGGCGTGGTGGCGCACGCCTGTAATCCCAGCACTTGGGAGGCTGAGGCAGGAGGATCAGTGTGAGTTCGAGACCAGCCTGAGCTACAAAAGAGAGTTCGAGGCCAGCCTGAACTGCATAGTGAGACCCTGCCTCAAAAGAGACAAAAAAAAAAATACACTAGAGTATATGCCATAAATTATTTAATGGAGCTATTGTTCACAGCATTGTGCAAAGATCACAAACATGCACCAGTCCCTGGCTTTTCCTAGATACCAATATTCAGTTAATCCTTTCAAGGAATTCCAACAGGTTAGAAAGATACAATTGAATATATCACAATTATTCTAAGTTTGTTGAGCTGCCTGAGCTGTCAATACCTTTCTCTGTAGAAGTAAAACTTTGCTTCTTCCTAAAGTGATTTGCTAGGATTTCTCTCCTCATAACTGTAAACAACAGGTCAGCCATTAACCAGCTGGGGTTTCTTCAAAGATATTCATACAAGTAATGGTAAGTGATGTGGCTTTATCAATGCTTCAGTTTTATTCTGCAGTTTCTTCAGATTTTTAGAAGAGACACCCAGGACATCCACTTATAGGAACCCCTTTGGTTCCTATAACTTTTACTACTAGATTCAGCTCAGTGGTCACCAACATTTTTTAGAGAAAACAAATGCATGATTATGCAACATTGCTGCATTTAATCTGTGTCTTCCTGGATCATCTGTTTGTAAGAATGATGATCTAAAGGCTCGTCTGATTTTAATATGGGGAAGCTATGGTGGAATTCTCATTACCATCACAGGTAATGACACCCTAAACACCTTAGTTCTCATGCAGTCTCAGCTGACAGGTGTCTTCTTTGCTGTCCTTTCCTGCATAAGTATTTTACAGCATAACTGTCTATACCACGAATACATCATTAGTCATTCATTTGTTCAACTCAATTCCTTCATTCAGTGAATATCTTTTATACTTAAAACACAGAAGTGTCATTTCTAGAAAAGAGAGACATAACTGTGCTTACCTTTAGGGAGACTAAAGAGGCAGAAAACTCATGGAGTTTATCACGCAGCTAAATAAGCCACAATTTCCCCAGCCTTATTTTGGGCCATCAATGCCCCCGAATTATATCTAATTAATAATAACTTCTAGGTAATGAATTCCTTTTCATTATTTTAGAGCTTCCCCGTGGAAATAGACCTCTAACACAAAATAAAATTAAGTCCAATAACTGAAACAACTGAGCTGTAAATTGGCTTGTGAATTAGGTGAGCCACGTAGTCTGTGCTGCTTTTGCCTTCTTATCCCTTCTCTGCGTACGTAGTGGGCTTCTCGGAGCCCTTTCTGTGTCTGTGAAGCGCGTGCACCTTTGCTCTTAGCCTAATGATGTGAAGAGGAGTAGAAGGATGTGAAAATGTCTTGAAGTGCTTATCTTCAGAGAAAATAGACACTGAAATCACACCCTTCATGTCACGTTCTCTTTCCAGTTCAATGTATGGAAAGAGTGGAAGAGGCACAGTGCTATGATTAAATACACAAGAAAACCCTCCCACAGTCCATCCTCACTCTACGAAAACGAGGGGTTAGAATCTGGAAATCACAGCCACTCCTTTCTGTCTCTGAAAGAATAAATAAGTGTGAGGACCTTACTGGTCAATATTCAATGTCGAATTCTCAGTGCCAGCTCTGGAGAATATTGGAACATAATAGAAATGAAAAAGGAAAGCCATCTGAAAGCCCAACCTGATCTTCATTTTTCAAATTCAAAGTTGCTATAACTTCCTCACTTAAAAAAAGGTTAAATCAAAGTAAAGGCATTGGTATCTTCCAAGTCAGCCTTGTCCTTTCTCCGCTGACTCTTTTGTTCTTTATCACTCAAGTCAACAAAATGAGTTACCCAATGTTTGCGTTTTTTTCTAAGACAATCACAGGTTCCCCATAAACACAGACTGTATTAATCATTCTGTTCGGTGAGACTGCACAGGCTTTAATAATGTTCTACTTAGTAAAATGTTTAGAAAAAAAATAAGAAACTAAATTTTAAGCAAATGATTTTCAGTATTAAAATAAGTGATGCAATCAGGATAGAACGGGAAGTAGAAAAGAAATTAAATTTAGGCATATCAGTAAGATTAATACCAAAATATAGTTTGGAGATAGGTGTGCTAATTGTACTATCTATGGTAATCCTAACATGTATCCTACATGTGATACATGCTATCTTTAATTTATATAATGCAGCTAGGTGGGAATTTTCTTCCTTCTATCTGTAATAATTAGGAGAATCCTGCATCTATTTGAAAGACATGTCTTTCACCTTCAACTTCTCATCATTTTACAGGAAAACAGGGTTTATTATGAATGGTTTCTAATGTAGTTATTTAAAATTTCTTTAAAATGCAGATACTGCCCTTAAAATTCAACAGACTAAAAGATATACATACATTTAGCAGAAAATTAGCACATATCCCTACTTGAATTTCAAAATGGTTTAAGTACATTTGCTTAATAATCTGAAACAATTTTCTGAAGCTATTTACACTTTATAGATTAGGAGACCCTGAAAGACAGAAGCACATACCAAAGGCAGCTCAATCACATCCACCTCTTGTTACATCCAGTAGCCTAAGGTATTGGGAAGTCAAGATGGTGTCTTAAGAACCATCTTCTATGCCATGGTCTACTTTCTGCTTACTACAGTAATAGTGGCTTCCTACAAAGAGTACTGCGAGTACTATACCAGGGGACCTTTGAAGGAGTCATAAGTCAAGCCCCTCAAAACAGTAATTTCTAAAAATCTTTTTTGTCCCAGTGCTGGAAAAGTCTCACATTAGTTGATCATTAAATTGGGAATTACTTTGGTTTATCATTTGCTTCTTACACTAATCTTGATTTTACAGTATTAGTGGCTGGCCAGGAAAATTAATATAACTATTATCTATCCTGAGTTTTATGTTGTATATATTTATATTCAAAAGTGTCAGTTTTTCTCTTAAGGAAAAGATAGTGCATTATTATACCCCTACTCAAATTCGTTTTA
>PVKN010044868.1:0-10027 GCA_004027915.1 Capromys pilorides
CCCTCCCTCCCTCTTTCTTTCCTCCCTTCTTCCTTCCCTCCCTCCCTCTCTCCTTTTATCTTTCTTTCTCATAGTATGTCCTAGTCTACTATTTGGTTGCTGTGACAAAAATGACTAAAGCTAGGATTTAGAGCCTGAAGTGTCCAAGGTTTGGTATTAGCTCTTTTCACCATCTGAGAAGGCCTCTCCCACTAACTTCTGCCCTCTGTTTCAAAGACCAAGATCATTAAATAGGATTTGGATTCTTCTTTGGCCTCCCTCCAGGAGGCCCCACTAGAACCCCAAATCCAATTTGGCAGTTCCTTCCTGTGTTGTCACGTCTCTATTTACCTAACATCTGATGCCAAAGCCAGGAGGAGTGGTGGTCTCGAGTTCCCTGCTCCCACTTGGGGCTCTTCCACAACACTCACTTGTGAGTAATAAAAACCAATGGTCTCACTGTCTCCAGCCCACCAGAGAACTCTCCCTAGCATCTCCTCAGCCTAAATCCTTGTTGCAGTTACTTTTTACTCATTGCTGGGACAAAATACTTGACACTTGAAGTTAATGAAGGAAGGATTTATTTAGCTCACAGTTTGTGGCAGTTTCAGTCTACATTCGGCTGGCTCCCAAGCAGAGTGGTGCATGGCCAAGAGTAGCCGTTCATGGTGGCAGAGAACAGAGGAGAGCAGAGGAAGCAGCAGCAGCAGCTGTGGCATGAGTCAAGCCTCTCTCTCTTCCTTCCATGCTGACTGTGAAGACTGGAGCTCTACCGAGAAGCTCAGAGCTCCTCCCAAGCTGTATGTGGTGAGACAAAGACCAGGCTATCTCCAAGGGAGCAGAGACACAAAAGCCTTCCTCAGCTCCTTTTTTTAAAACACTTTTTGTGCTGAGTCACTGTGGGGCGAGTCCTCCCTGCCCTAGTGTGGAGCCCCCACAACCCAGGGTGTGCAATGGGCAAGTGGATCCAGCCAAGCTTCCAAAGTCTCAGGTTGACACAGTGCATCAATGCCACAGTCCTACTGTGCAGAACTGTGGATGAAGTCTTCCTGTGGAGCACCCATGGGTGCCTGAAGTCCTCCTTAGGATGATCTCCAGCTTCAGCCTAAACACAGCAGACCTGCAGGGACACAGGTTACTTAGTTCATCTTTCACTCTGGCTTTTGTGTTCACCTGGGGGGAATACTCCTTTCAAACCCAATTGCCTCCTGTTTGCCCTATGTCATGGCCTTCTCCTACCCAGGGGAAGAGCTGCCTTTGGCCCTCCTAAAGATCCTTTCCAGAGTTCAAACAAATGGAAAGAGGTCCCTCTGATGAAGTCATTTTGACTCTCCACTCTCACCCTTTCTCCTCTACATTC
The DNA here is from genome assembly GCA_004027915.1 of Capromys pilorides. Taxonomy (NCBI): domain Eukaryota; kingdom Metazoa; phylum Chordata; class Mammalia; order Rodentia; family Capromyidae; genus Capromys; species Capromys pilorides. The sequence goes on from PVKN010044868.1 coordinate 1,340, forward strand.
TGCTCTACCTCATGCACCCCCAAGCAAGCCTTCATACCTTGGCTGTTCCTCACACAAGAAAATGTCAATCTCACTATCACATCCCTCTAGGGCCCGTACCCCCTCCCTCACCACCCATACTCTGGTCTTCCTCCCTTCTGGGGCTTTCAGGTCCCCTGAATCCAGACTCTTACCCTTCACATGAAATCACTCACATTCTTGTCATTCTCACTGTCCCCTTGAGGGACAACAATTTTTCACAATTTCCATTCTTACTGTTAGCTGAAGAGGCCAATACCCAGGATGATCAGAGAGATCCTGGGACAGTTTCCGTTCCTAGACAGGACTGGATGAAGTCAGTCACAAGCTGTTCACAGAGATAGGAGAAAATGCCAAGACTATCAAATATAATCTCACTGGTATAGAGAGGGCTTCTATTAAGTTCAGTAACTCTGACAAACTCTAAAATATCCATCAAAATATCCAAGGAAGCCTGGCTCAGTTTATGGCCCAGGTCATAAAAACACTACAAACCCACACTTGTTGGAATTTCCTCCTCAGATGAGAAACAAGTTTTTCTCATGACATTTCATTGCTCAGGCAAATGTTGATGTCAACTGAAAGCTCATGAAACTCAAAGATGATCCTTGACCACCTCTCCTTAATCTCATGACCACTGCCTTCAGAGCTTACCAAGACCAAGAGTTTCACACAGTGGTCTCCAAAAAGCCTCCCAGAAATCTACCCTCCAGTTTTTCCCAACATTCCAGGTAAGTTGAATGCCTGGGCCCTGCTTCCAATGCAGCAAGGGGACAATGCTGGATAAGCAGTGCCCCAGTCTTCACCAGTCCCCAAACCCTGTCCTCTGTGTAGCTTACAAGGCCACCAGAAGATGTGCTGCCCCTGTACCAACACCAGTCTGGGCTTTCCTCTCCTGAAGCCTGCCCTGTTGTCCTAGTGGGACCTGTTCTTCAAGCCTCCGTCTGATGGAGCCTCATTTTGATTGCTCTTGTACCCTCAGCCCATCATACACATTAGCCCTGGGAAACTCTTCTGGTCAAGGATGAGCCTATGTCATTCTCTTCACATGGGGGCCACTTATGCCACTTTATCAATATTTTCAGGACACATGGTTAGTCTTCAATATGTCAGTGGAAGGTGTGGGCCAGTCTCACATCCCTTCAGGATGGCACCCAGAAATTGTTTTGTGACTCACTCATGGTACTTCCCCAGGCCCTGCTCTCCTACTGGGATGAGACCTCATTTTCAAGCTCTGAACAGTGGTCTTCAAAAATCCTCTTTCCCTCTCCACACATTTCCCCATTCCTCTTCTTACTTCTTCCAATCCCCGACTTCCATCGCTATTCACAAGACCTTTGCACCTTCACTTAGGTGAACACTGATCCAGGCCGCACCACTCAACTCACCCCAATAGCCCTCTTTCAAGATTGCAGGGACAGTCCTTTAGCCACAGCATCTGCCAGACTGTACCCTTCCACCACATATCTTAATCTGCAGCCCCTCTCCCCAAGACACTTCTCATTCCTCAGCCTCACTGGCTTTCTCCACTCTGGGTCTCCATCTTTAGCCAGACCCCTTTATTGAGCCTCCCCAAGTGCTCATACCCTCATGGTGCCTCACTTGGGATCCTAATTAGGTTCCCGCAAAACACCTCACAACAGACAAAGCCCACAGCCCTAACTTGAACATTTATTTTGGTATCTTCCTGGCTTCCGCACTCTTACCCAAACTCTAAAAGACCTCAGTCCCCTCATTCTTCTTCCCTTTTGCCAAGATATCATGTCTGGCCAGATTTCTTTCCCTCTACTCCGCCCCCCAAGCTATACATGGTCACCCTTTTCTTCTGAGCCCTGTTCCCCACAGCTCACTCCCTAGGAGATTTAGCCTCCTACCAGCACACCCAGCTTCTTCCCCAGCCCTCACACTTCCTACCTCCCACCCCTGTGCTAGCCAAGAGCCCCTGCTCAAAGCCCTCAAAAAGGCCACTGTTCAACCAACATGGCAAAACATCTACAAGTTCATGCTTACCATCGCCATTCCTGCTGCCTTTCCAGGAGACCCTTACCCTGAAACACCCATGATGTCAGACTTTTCTGCACCTTCTCCCTGCAGGTTGCTCCCAGGCAGCTACTTGTCATTCTCATGACTCTCGCTCCCTGAACTCACTAATTTACCCTTTCCCTTCTGCAAGCTTTTCTCCCAATCTTAACTTCACCGCCCAGGAAACTTTCATTGCCTTTACTCCAACCCAGATCACCTTCTTCACCTCTGCCTTAACCTCGTACCAATCCATACAACACAATAATCAATGATTTTCTTAAGCTGCACAGTTAATTCCCTCCTGACAAGAATCAGAATAACTACCCTTTCACATTGGGCTAGCCAAACTAAAATCTCCATTCACTGTTTCTTAGCTCTCTCTCCCTCAAATGTCCATGCAATCCTCCAAACTGTAAGATCGAATTAACTCCCCAACCATATTGCTTCCTAAACCTAAGGCCTTGCCAGGTTTAGTCCAAGCCCCCAATTCCCAATGGACAACATATAAAATTCACTGCTCTGATGTACACTGACCTCTCACTGCCCAGAACTAGACAACCCTTGACCACTCTGCCATCTGTCTCGCCTGACTGTCTTCCAGGGTTTCTCTACCCTCTTTAAACAAATTCCTGCCAAGTTCACTGACTTATAAGATCAGCATGAAAAAGCCTATAAATTAGCTCAACTAAAAAAGTAAGAAATAGGAGCCAGGCCTGGAGATAGCACTGTTTCATGTCAACAGTCCTTGGCCAGCTTCACACTGCTTCTGTACCAGATCCATTACTAGAAAGCCATAAGTTGGCTAAATTAAGAGAGCAAACATTAACTGCTCCTTTCAATAGACCAGCAGAAATCAGAAGTACAATTATCTAAGCTAACCTGCAAATAGATAGATAGATAGAAATATATCATTTTCCCTTTCTTTTGACCTTTTCCTCATCCCTTTTACCTTTCCTTTGGACAAATTCTTTCCCTTTCACAGTATCAATTTTATCTTTAAGATTTTATTTATATTTTCAGGTTCTTACACTAGCGAGACAATATGATATTTGCACATGTGGGTCTGATTTATTTCACTTACTAATACAGTCTCTAGCTACATCCATTTACTCATAAAAATCTTGACTTTACGTTTTTTGGATAGCTGAGCAATACTCTGTTGTGTAAAACTGTCACATCTCTTTTGATTGATTACCTAGTGACAGCCAATTGTCAACTAGAGTAAGAAATGCCCAGCTAAATAGCATTAACACAGTTCTGGGTGTGGGAGATCCACCCTATGGAGGATTGTCACAGATTGCTATAAGAAGAAAACAAAAATGGAAGGCTTGGTTCTGCTTCATCAGAGGAGGTCTTCAACCTTTACTTTGGTTGTCATCTCCTGGCTTCCAGCGCAAACTCCTCTGCCTTCCAGTGCAGATCCTTTGACCTCCGGAGATGAACTCACACTGGACACTAAAATGAACTCCAGGCTTTTGACTGGATCTTTGGATCTCCAATGCAGACAGATCTTTCAAGATCTTCTACATCTGACTCTGTGGGCGGCCATTGTAAGCCAATCTTGTAAAGGCTTATTCAGTTAAATATCTTGCATTCTCTTTGTTTCTCTAGCAAACAGTGACATAATTGCTTGGAGAAATCACCTTAAAAAAGAATGAGGGCAGTTTTAGCCTGAAGGGAACTATCAGAAACAGTAGAGATTTTGATGGCAAGTAAATTAAACCACAAGCCAACTGTGTACCCAAGACAACCAGGAATTTCTAAGGAGAATTCTGCTGGAGTCAGAAAACGGGTAAAATCTGATGTCAGAAAGCATGCCAAATAGACTGCAGGACCAGTTATCCCACAAGGAATGGCTGAAAATAATAGAGCAATCAGTTGGAAATTAGTGGAACTCAACAGCCAGGCGGTCAGAAGAATAGAAGGAGGAAAAGCTCTGTTAAAACCATGGTCATCCCAGAGCCTTGCAGGTAGCCCTGGCTGCCTTCAAGCAGTGGAAGCTTCACAGGGCAGGCCTGAACCTCACCGCAAGGGCTGTGCTTGGTGCTCAACCAATGAACAGACAGACAGCAAGGACACTCCGGCAGGGGGAGACACAGAACCTAAGTTGCTACAGATCTGTAGTCTCTGGGTTTCCAGAAAAAAAAAAAAAACTGCAGAGAAACAGGAAAGTATTTGTTATACACAGCAGAGAAAGAGGACAACAGAAGGTGCCTGTGACAACGTCCAGGCATCAAAGCTAATGCATGCTTCCTATTAGTTTTAATAACTATATTCAAATAACAATGAAAAGAATGGTTAAAATTTATAACAATATTTATTTATTAATTCATTTGTTTGTTTGTCTTTTGGGCTGGCTCAGGGCACCCTCCTGCCCTCAGGGCAAGGCTACCACAGCATGTGGTGCTAGGGATCAAACTGCAGCCTTCTGCACTACCCTAAGCTTGCCAAAGTAGGTGCTGTAGATCACTGAGCTATCTTGCCAGCCCTAAGAGATACAAATTGAAAAGTAGAAAATTCTGGTGTTGAAAAGCACAATACCTAAAACGAAAAAAAAAAAAAAATCACAGGGAAGTTCAGGAGGGATTTGAACTGACATAGAAAAAAATTAGCAAGGCCTATGTTACAAAAAATATATATAACTTCTGTGTCTGACAAGGTCAGTCAGGTCCCCTCAGGGTTTACCCTGAAACCATGAACTACAGTTTGCAGAACTTTTGTCAGTAACATAGGTCTTGATTTATTTTGGTCTTAACCATCCAGCAAACAAGTCTAACCATGAGATATATAAAGGAAAGCCATACCAATATGCTGAGTTGTGAAAGGCTGAAGTCAACAGTTTCCTATAATGCTGGATGGGCTGATAACCCATTACTCTTATGGACTATTGGACTATATATACTGTTACTTTCTCTTGGTGCAACGAAAAGAAAGATCTGCACTAATGATGTTTAGATAATAAATCATGTCTGCATCTGTATTCTGAACAATTATGATGAAACAACATTATGCAATGTATTGATTATTGTAAAAAAAATTTAAAAATAAAAAAATAAAAAGAAAGAAATTAGCAAACTTAAAGATCAATCAACAACAGTCATGGGATGGAAATGAAAAAGAGAAAAGTGAAGAACATGCACCTATTTAAAGAGAAATACAGACGTAGGTATGACAGCATGCAAGTAATGAGCGTAACTAAAGGAATGAAGAAAAGTAAGTGCTGTGACCTTCTGCCATAACAAGAGGTGCTCAGGGCGGAAGCCAAGCATGGCCAGACACTTATCGGTACAGCAGCCTGCTGGCTGGGAACCCTTGGTCGTTGAGGTTGCTGCAATGCATTTTCAATTTCCTCTCTCAAGGCTGGCAGTGTAGTGGGTTTTCTGTGACGTAAGACTTCCTTTGGGGCTCACATAAAGTCAACATCATTTGTCAAAAACAATCATCACAGTATTTTTTTTCTTTGTGTGCAAATATTGTTGGGTGGATTTTGTCTATTAACCCTATTAATCCTTTGCAAATCCTTTTTGCTTGTTTTGATGAGCATGAGGAGTTTCCATCTAATATCACTTTTCTCTTTGTTTGTTTGGCTGCCTGGGCTTCACACATGCTAAGGCCATGTTCTACTGCGAGCTACAGTGCCCAACCTTGGAAGTTAATTCCTTACTTCAGTATAATTTTGTATCCACCCACCTTCTTGTGATGAAATTCAAAAGTATACTCTATTTCTCCTTTTATAAGCTCTAAACCCAATAATGTGTCTGTAGAACTACTTCTATAGTAGTTAAGAGATAAAAGGGGAAAAAGTAGTGTACTCCTGGAGCTTTTTAAAAAACACATAATTTCCTTTGCTGACACTTCTTCTGTTATTGTGTGTGTATATTCAGAATACATTGCAGTGATGCAGAAATTCCTAAAGAATAAATGCCCACACTGCAGCCCAACACTAACCTATTTATTGCCAACTGCAAATGCTTTAATTTAACCTGTACAATGAGGTTTCACTTTAGAAAAAAGCTGCTCATATAGTAACACTTTTTGTCTTGAAAGAAAAACACAGTGATACATATGCCATAGGTTTGCAACCCTGATCTAGAGTTACTAATTTATAATCTGAAAAAAAATTATCTTACCTAAAATTGATCAAAATGCAAATAATTATCTTTTTAATATCTGAGAATATCTTTACTTAAATTTCAGTTGTCAAAAATATCTGGGTAGGGAATAGTATTTTAACTGGCAGATTGTTAAAGTTGTTCAGTGTTTTAATGCTTTATTTGTAATAGGCTGAGTGATAACAGCTTTAGTTTCCCTTGCATGTGTTGTTTTACTTTTCCTACTCTCAACATTTTCTGTCTTAAGCATTTTACTGTGATGTGCCTGCATAGCTGTCTCTCTAGATTCGTCTATTCTACTTGTGGGTGCATTGCTCTACTTGAAATGGAGTTTTTCCTTGCAATTTACTGAGTTTGAATTAATTGATTCAGTGATTAATGTTTTCATCACATTTCAAAATTGTTTCTCGCCATTGTTTGTTTGAATATTTTTCCCTCTAAGAAATAGAAAATGTGAATAAATATTTAACAGTTTGGAAAAACAAAACAAATAATTGTTAGACTACAAAGAAATGCCCATCCCAACAGCTTTTCAGTGAGTTATAGCAGATATTTAAAGAATACTAATTTTTAGTAAGTTCATCCAAAACAGTAGAAAAGAGATGGTATTCCAAAACTCACTTTACGAGTGGCTTATAAAATGCACAGCACGCAACATAGAAGGTGCTCTGGTGCCCATGGCAGAACAATTAGTTTTTAAAGGTATCTATAGTAAAAGCCTAGAGGTAGGAAAGCACAGAAAATATGATCACCTCAACATGAAGTTTCATTAGCTTACTTCCCTTGCAAGAGTGGAAGTTGAGGGGATTTGTAACCATGCCTACCTGGGTTTAACGCACTTCTTTTGTTGTTTTTAGAGTATTTGGTGCAGGTTCTCACTACATAACTCAGACTTCTTGTGATCCTCCTGTTTTCAACATCCTCAGCACTAGGATTACAGGCATGTGCCTCCACGCCTGGTCTCTGTTGCCCGCTCAGTGCACCTGGAGGAAGGGCCAGCACATAATGCATTTTTTAAAATTGATTGCTGGACATTTTCTGTTTTTAGAAAACAGCAGTCTGCTTAAGATTTTTTTTTTTTACAAAAAGAGAATAAAATATAATAACAATTGAGAAATGACACAGAATTTCACTAAAGAAAATAACAAAAATTCAACAATAGTTGTATACTGCCTAATGTCTTGAAATTAGTTGTTTGTATTACTAGATATAAGCATGTAAAAGTGATCAAAAATTCAAAATTAAGAAAAAAATACTTAAGGGCTGTGGAGATGGCTCAGTGGTCTAAGTGCCTGCCTAGGCAAGGAGAAGTACCTGGGTATGACACCCCACCCCCCACTCCTGATAGTGCCAGCCCATCCCGGGTGCACTGAGTAGGCCACCAAGACAAGATATGGTAGTGTGTGCCTGTAATCCCTGCACTGGGGAGGCTGAGACAGGACGATCAGTACAAGTTCAAGCTGCCTAGTGAGACCCTGTACCAAATACATAAAATAATAAAATAAAATAAAACAAAGCATCAACTTTCCTTTCAGTAAAACATTACAAATCAATAGTAAGATTGTCCCAACTGTCCTGTAAACATACATATACCTTTTCCCTCCCTTGTTTCATTTCTTTCTCATTTCTCTCATCACGGTTGCATCCTAGGTTTACTCTATTACATACAAATACAAAACTTTTAAAAATCCATTTCTCAGTTGTTGGACATTTGGATTGTTTACAAGATTCGGGTATAAAAAAATTTGCTGCTATAGCATGGGTGCACAAGTATTGCTGTGGTGTGATGTTTTTAGTTCTTTGGAAAAATACTCAAGAAAGGAAAAGCTGGGTTGAATTACTACCTCCAAATCTAGTTTTAAGGAATCTCTACACTGATTTGCGTGGTAGTTGTACCAATATATACTTCCATCAATAGTGGAGAAGGATTTCTTTTCTCCCATAGCCACTCCAGCATTTGTTATTGGTTGACTTCTTGATGGAAGCCATTCTTTCTGGGTCACATGGAATCTCTATGCTGTTTTAGTTTGCATTTATCAAATAGCAAATAATGTGGAACATTTTTCATATATTTACTTGTCATTCATATTTTTTTCCCTCTGAGAAGTGTATATTCACCCCAAATGCCCATTTTTTGGATTGGGTCTTTGAATTTTGGTGACCTTATATATTTTTAAAATTCTTTATATGTACTAGATAGAAAACCTTTGTTTGAGGGATATTTAGCTAAACTTTGTTCCACATGGGTTTTCCTTTTACTTTGATGGTGACTTAATTTGACATGCAGAAATTATTAAAAAAGATGACATCCCAGTTGCCTATTCTTTGAAGTATTCTTCTTGTGCTTTGCTTTTAGTTCATGAGCTCTCAACCTACTCCTGTCTTCAACATTTCTTCCTACATTCTCCAACAGTGTATTTAGTGTTTCTGCTTCAATATTTAGATCTTTGATCTATTTTTACTTTAGTTGAGTGCTTGTTGATAGACATGTGTATAAATTTAGTCTTCACCATGTGAAAAGCTAGTAGTTATAGAA
>PVKN010044869.1:0-10026 GCA_004027915.1 Capromys pilorides
CATAAATACACATGCATGCACAAAACAAAAATCAATCCCAGAAGCAAGAAAACTCAAATCTCAAACTGAAGCAATCACAAGTAAGGCATCAGCAGAATTTCTGCGCAAGGCCAACTTCCAGGAGCCCTTTTGTATGCCTTTAATGTTCTTAGATGTCCCGCTTCTTCCAACGTTAAAATATAAAGTAATTATTTGTCCAGGCTGACAGCACACATTTGTCTTGCATAACCAATGACCGGACTGCGATCCACCCAGAATCTTTCTTGTTTCAGACACTCGTTGGTACTACAGAAAGTCCTACTGCCAGGAAGTTTGCAGTCCACCAGGGGAGAGAGAGGAAGTAAACCAGCAAAGCAACAGTTAACTATGCGGTGTCTGCTCTGGAGATGAAATGGGTAGGAGCGAGGGACTTCGCTGTCTTAGCTAACGATGCACGCTTTTGTATGTGCTCACTTTGACAGTGCATATATTAAAACTGCAGCAAGATGGGAGAAATTGGCTTGGTTCTTGGACAGAGATGCCAGAAACTTGGGAGGGAATTTTAGTTTTGAGAAGCAGCCTGTTGCAGTGGGAATGTGTCTGGACTTGGTTCCTAAAGGCTGGGCTTCATTTCCATTTCTGCTTTTATAGCCTCGAGCAAGTCCCCTCACCTTTTATGGAGCTCAGTTTTCTAATTTTTGCTTTTAAAATTTGATTAATTGATACGTGTCTTGCAATACTGGGGCTTGAACCTGTGGCTTATGCCTGTGACTATATCCCCAGACCTCTTTGATGTGTTTGCTTTATTTTGAATTTTTTTTTAAAATTTATTTATTTGTTTGCTTGTTTTGTTTGTTTGTTTGTTTATTTATTTATTTATTTTGTGGCTGGCTCAGCCTGCCCTGGTGGTGGGGCTGGCGCAGCATGTGGTGCCGGGTATCGAACTGCAGACCGCAGTCCCTGAAGTTGCCTGAGCTTTCCTAAGCAGGCGCTTTTGACCACTGAACCGTCTTGCCGGCCCTGTTTGCTTTATTTTGTTTTTTGAGACTAAGTCACTGAGTTTCCCCGGTCAGGCTATAACTTGCCATTCTCTGGCCTCAGCTGACCAGAATGCTGGGATTACACTTGTGTGCCACCACACCTGGCCATTTCCTCATTTTTAAAGGTCAGAGAGAAGAAAGAGTGGTTCCTGAGGTTCTACATTAAGCATCCCATGGAGTGGATCAAATTATTCTCTCTCTCTCTCTCTCTCTCTCTCTCTCTCTCATCAATTGTTTATTTATTTGTATTTATTTGGTATAAGGTCTTTCTGTGCAGCTCAGATTCATAGTGATCCTCCTGTCTCAGCCTCCCCAGCTCTGTGATTACAGGTGTGCACCACCGTACCTGGTTTTGATGGCTGACTCCGAGTGGGGCTGGTGCGGCCTGTGGTACTGGGGATCGAACCTGGGTCTTTGCACTTGCCAGGGAGGTGCTTAGACTGCTGAGCTATCTCCCAGGCTCCCAAACTATTCTCTGATGTAAAACTAACTGCCCAGTGAGGACATCACCAGATGTTCCCATTGTCTTGTAGACTTGGGTTAAAAGTGTAAAAATAACCAGCGAGGGCCTTCCTTAGGTATCAGTGTTAGATCTGGAAGCACTGTCTGGGGAACCATGTGGGCAAGTTTGGTGGCAATGGAGTCGTGCTGCTCTTTATGTCTGAAATCAGAGGTGTGGAGCCCCTGTAAGATGCTGTGGAAATGCAGGTGCCAAGAGGGTGAGCCGAACACAGACAGTGTAGCTCTCAGGCACTGCCGACACAGACAGCGTAGCTCTCAGTTACCTGCTGGCTTTGGCTTCTGGCAAGGATCTGTTGAAGACGCTAGGAACTTCATGTAATTGGATCAGACCATGCGTGACTGGCTCATCACCTTATTATGTCCTTGAGGTCATTCTGATTGGAACAGATGTTAAAATTTCCTGTTTTTTAAAGTGGCATCACAAGGGTGGAGCCATGATAGAATTAGTCTCCTTACAGGAAGGGACACAGAGGGCTGATTCTCTCTGTGTCTGTCCGCCTCTTCACATGAGTGCACCTATGAAAGATCACGTGAGGACACTGTGAATAGCCAGCTGCTGGCAATCCTGGAGGAGACCCTCCTCAGAAGCTGAATCCTGCAGAAACTTATGCTTAGACAGGCAGCTTATGTTTGTGAGAAAATATACCCACATTGTTCCAGTCTTTTAGTTTATAGGACTTTATTATGGAAGCCTAAGCAGATTGATTCAGTAAGATGCCATTATACACATGTGTTGAATGTTGTGTATCCATTTATTTCTCAGGGACATTTGGGTTGCTTTCATCTTTGGGCTATTGTGTATAAATGCTGCTATGAGCACCAACATCCCCACATTTTTTTGAGACCATGCTTTCAATTCTTCTGGGTACACGTACACAAGTAGTGTTGTTGGCTAATATGGTAATTTTAGCCAGCAAACCATTTTTTTCCATAGAGGTTTTACACTTCTACCACAAGGGATCTGATTTTCCACATTCTCATTTACTTACTATTTTCTATTTTGAAAATTTATTTACTTATTTATTCATAGTACTGGCGAGTATAGCCAGGGACTGTGGAGTCACACCTCTAATCCTTTGTGCTGTGTGTGTTTATTGAGGTTTGGAGCTTGTCCCCAAAGGCCTCATGCACTCATCCGTGGGGCTCTGGTGGTCACTGAATTGCATTGGTAGTGAGGAAGGAAGAGAAGGTTGTGGGGCTGTGACCTGAAGGATTTCCCCCTTCCCCTCCTCCTCCCTTCTCTCTCTGCTTCCTGGCTTAGCCTTGCCAGGGCACCCATTTTCTTTCATATTTTTGTTTGCAAATGGTAGTCATTATCCAACCATGCTATCTTCTACTTAAAAGAGAATTTCTTAGTCATGGACTCAGAGCTGGGGGTTGTCAGGCAGGATTTATGCTCTCAGCGTGAGCTGGTAGGTTGTGAGGATTTTGCCTATTTAGCAGCACATGGGTGGCTCTACCTTCTGGAGCTGGAGGAGGGCTTGGTCACAGGAGACCAGATGGCCGTGAGTCATCTGCTGATGTCACATAAGAACACTGCCATCCAAAAGATAGAGCCCTACAAACACCAACATAGGGGACCTAGCAATTATTGTGTATATTAGAATGTCTCATCACTGCTTGCTGTGGTTTGGGGTTTTTGCAATGGGAACAACATAATATAGGACACAGTTTATAGTGAATGACCCCAAGAATCACATATAAGAGTGTAAGAAATCTGTCTGCACACTAAAGACCCAAGAATCCAGCTGAGGGCCTAGGTCATAATTTCCTGTATGAGTACAACTGAAAACCTACAGTTCTTCCTCTCACAGTTCCTCCCATGACAAGAACAGCCAAGCTCATCAGGAAAGCTAGCGTGGCAAGGTCCTCCAGCAGAACAGCCCAAGAGAGCCAGCAGCTTCCAGCAGCTCTAGCAGCTTCTCCAAACAGCTTCCCTAACAGCACCCGACAGCTTCTGTTGTCCTGCCTCTTATGCTGCTGGCAACAATCCTCAGGTGGGCCTCCCACACCCAGCACCATGCTAGTCCAATTCACCTGAGTGTGATAAGTGGACCAACAGTTGGCAATCTACTACAGCACTTCAAATGTTAAGACTAGCTAACATTGGGCTGGCGAGATAGCTCAGCAGCCTAAAGCAGCTGCTTAGGAAAGCTTAGGCAACTGTAGGGACCGTGGTTCAATCCCCAGCACCACATGCTATGCCAGCCCCACCACCAGGGCAGGCTGAGCCAGCCATAACAATAAAAAAAAAAGGACTAGCTAACATTACTACATGTTTAGCACATGTCAGGCATGGTGCTAGGCACTTCAGGTGGATTAGTAGGGCCATTTTGATGCACTGTAGAAAGGTGAAGCCCGGAGTGCCATGACTAAGCACAGATAGTGTATCAGGAAGACATCCGGGGGCTGACCTCAGCTTAACTGGCTTAACAGGAAGGGCATCGGTCGGGTGAGCCCAGGTGACACCAGGTTCTCCCTGGAGTCCCTGGATTGTCACCTGGTGAGTGGAGCAGGTCTACGCCTCCTACTCAGACACATCACAGTCCTGATCTTAGTGGAAAGGGGCCATCTCTCCTTCAGGTCCCCTCTAAAGAACAAGGGAAACTTTCCCACAAGTCCCCTAACAGACATCTCCTCCTGTCTCATAGGACACAAGCATCACACGCCCACGTCTAAAGCCATCACCAACGAAGGGCTACAGAGCCCTGGAGGGGCTGAAACGGTGAGTTCACCTCTTGGGCTGTGCCTGCTGTCACCTCCTCTTGAAGCACATGGCAGTGATGTGGTGCAGGTTCCAAATCAAAGGAAAGAAGGTGAGTAAGACAAGCACAGCGTGTGGCCACCTGTGGCCTCTGTTACACGTGGCGAGCCTCTGTTTCAAGGTCTCAGATGGCTCCAGATTTCCCGCCAGATTCTTTACCTTGAAACAATCATCCATGCACCATAGGCAAACTGGGCAGGAAGAACCAGGATGTGGTGTCTTGCCAGTGTTTGGCTCTGCCCGCCATGCCTCTGACGTCAGTAGCACAGAGGGCAGAAGTCATCTGGCCAGCTTTCCAGATGGCTGTGTGTCATTGCAAGTGGCTGTGTTTGAAAGGTGGCTGTAAGAGAGCTGTAAGTGACAGCCATGCTTTAATGTTATATCTCTGCAGACCAGGCTCCCAGCTGGCACCAGTGGGTGGCCCCACAGCTGGCTTTCCTGGACAGGACCCCTCAGACACCCTCCCCACAGGTCCAGTGCAAAGAATTCTACATTCCTCCCTTTCCCTGGGGAAAGACATGGAGAGGTTAGCTCCCATCAGGGCGGTTGCTTGGGCCCCATGAAGACAACCTCTAGGCATTTGCTACGTGCAAACACCCAGCACATGTACCTGCCTTCTGTGGTTGGACTCTCTGTGAGCTGCAGAGCCAGCATCTTGGGCCTCACAAGTCAGCTCTGGGAAGCCAGTGAGGATGAGCTTCTCCTTTGGTTTTAGTTCTTCCAGGGAGACCTAAGCTCAACTTTTCTGTGACCTGTGGATTGGGACAGGGCACCTCAAATGGGGTAGGGGTTGTCACTTAGTGAATGTGGAGCTCTTTCAGGCCCTCTATGCCATCTGGAGCTGCACCAGGGAACAGGGACCATGGTGTTTACCTCATGGAGTCATCTTAGCAGCCAGGCATATAGGCATTACTGGCCCCATTTTAAGAATCTTAGGGTTCATAAAGGGTCAGTCACCTACCAGGTGCCATAGTTTCCATCTGGACCATCCTCCAAGGGTCTATGTCATGAAGGCCTGGTCTTCAGTGTGTGCCTTAGGGGATGGTGGAACCTACAGGGGGTGGGGCCTAGAGGACAGAAGCGAGGTTCCTGGGGACAGGCCACTTCCCTTGGATAGGGTGTTGGAGACCTGGCTCCTTCCTGTGCCTTTCTCTTTGCTCCAGCCCTTCTGCAGCTTCCTCTCACCACAGATCCCAAAGCAGCAGGCACACCAATCATGAACTGAAAAACCTGAAATCCTGCGCCAAAGGAAACCTTTCCTCCTGAAGAGTCAATCATCTCAGGTATTTTGCCGTACTGACAGAAAAGTAATGCATCAGGTCACTCGGCCAGTGAATGAGTTAAGAGGTCAGGCTAGGTTCTGAGGGAACAGGACTAAGGAGATGATGGTGTGAAAAGACAGAAGGTCAGGAGAGGCCTGCAGTCCTGTTTGAGAGGGCAGGCTGGGCCGTCTCTACAACAGCCTGGAGACACAAGAGTTGGTTGACCATGGAGGACGCACATGTTTCAGAGAGGAAGTGAAAGGGCGCCCTCCTATGGCCACTCCTGGCAAAGCGCACATGCATGTCCAGGGTCCTCTGGCTGAGGAACATTCATTCTCACTTTTTTATTTTTTTAATTTTATTTTATTTTGAAAAGTAAAAGCAAAGCACGAACAAAAATCAGAAACAAACAGTACACATATTACAGATTTTGAAACCAAGAATAGCTGATTAACAATGGTTGATATATTCCCCATTTTATGTTTATATCTGTTGCTCAGATTAGCAGATATCGTTGGGAGACTGGACATATGGTTGGATATTACCATTTTTTTTTACTTATGTGTATGATTATTTTACTGAAGTTACAAAGCATCCTATACAATACTATTGATCCACAGTATCATGTAGTCTCAGCTTCAGTTTTACTAAGAGGAAGCAAAATTGGAGCCGGGTGTGGTGGAGCACGCCTGTAACCTCAGCACTTGGGAGGCTGAGGCCGGAGGAGCAGTGCGAGTTTGAGACTAGCCTGGACTACAAAGGTGAGCTCAAGGCCAGCCTGAACTGCATAGGGAGATCCTGTATCAAAAAAAAAAAAAAAAAAGAAAAGAAAAAAAAAGGAAGCAAAATTGATATATTTAAATGAATACGAGCAACATATAAATAATGAATTCATTGCGTAAACAGCAAAGACTTTGTGGTTTATGCAATGTTCTCACATTGCTTGGCGCAGGTCACTGTGGATGTGTTCCTGGGAGGAGAAGGTAGGGAATCTGGGCCAAGAGGAAGCCAGACATGATCCCCACGTGAGGGCAGGGCCCAGACTCAGGCAGCCAGGCAAGGGTAGAATGGGAAGAGGGGCTGCAAGATGAAGGCCTTATGGGACAAGCTTTGGATTGCCTGGGGTACAGGCCTGGCGCTAGTGACACGAGATGGGGCTCCCCAAAGAGCCAGGGACACTGAGGAGGCCAGGGCAGGTGAGGACTTTATGGGCTCTCTTCCTTGATCCCCCTCACCTCCCTGATCTGCTATCTTTTCTGGGACTCTAGGGAAGGGCTGCTGGTTGCTCCTGAAGGAGCAACTCTAAACTGTCCCCCAAGTGGGGACTCAGGCAGAGCTGGCCAGGCCCTGTGCGAGAGAGGTCTGGTTTTCTTCCTGTCTGAGGCCAAGCAAAACCTCCAGGGCCAAATGGACCTAGGTTTTGGGTGGTGGCTCAGGGACATGTTTAATTGCAAAATCAAGACCAGGCCTTGTTAGAAATTGCAACAAACACAGACCCTAAAGGAACATTTCCGATGGAAAGGAACATCTGTCCCCAATAAGAGATGCAAATGACCTTTAATTGTGCCATCCGAGGGCTCTGTGTCCTTTTCCTGGGACAGTGCCTGCAGGCGGTCATAATACCATGATCTGCTGTCCTCAGAAGACCGAGAACCCACATTGCCTGTGGCCCTGACCAGCCAGCTCACTGCACCCTGAGCCTGGAAGGGGTGAACCTGTACTCTGGTGATGCTGAGCCTTTCAGAGACAAGTACCCAAACCGCCGCCTAAAACCCACTTCCTTCTTGCAAAGCTCCCATACTGCAATTAATCCTGAATACTGAGCTTTTAGTTTAGAAGATACAACCATCATTAGGTGCTCTGGTGCTGTGGTGACAGGTTCGCCACCATCGCCCTCTCCAGCCTTGTCCTCTCTCCAGTGCTGCGACAGCTGCTCTTTTTCACTTAAACAGGTTGGAGCTCTCACAGGTCCCTGCTTTATAGACCAGAAATCCAAGGCTCAGAGAACTGTGTGGTTGGGCTGGCATCACCTGCCTTTGGCGTCTGCAACTCACTTCCAGCCACAGGTTTTAAGGGTTCCCCGTGTGCTGTGTTCTAGCTGTGCTGAGCCCTGGGTGATGATGTCCTTAACTGGTGCACTCTTATTCTGGCTTCTGTCTCCTCCATCCCTCATCCCTTCTCTCTTTTTCTCCTATGGATGGCTGAGTAAAGGGGGCCTGATAGGAAAGGATGCATCCTTATTATTAGTGCTTCAGCTGCTTCCAAAAGCACCCGTGTCTTATGATAAAAAGTACCTGTCATAGGACTGAAAAAATAAAAAATGAAAATGAAAAGATAACACTTTGCCATGTCCAGCCCTTCCTAGAAGGAAGTCAAGGAAATAGAAGGTTACTGTCATTACCATCAGCAGTGGTATTTTGGCTTGTACCTAGATGTCCCCCCCAAGCCTCATGGCTCATAGAGGGGCTTTTTGGGAGGTGGCTGGATTAGGGTGTGGGCAGTGGAAGCCCCGCCTTGGGTATGCTTGGCCCCACCCCAAGTCCTGTAACCTGCATGGAATAGAAAGGAAGAACAGAAGGCAGGGTCCGGCTCACGGACTCCTGTTCGCTGCCTCCTGCCTGCAGTGCCATGGACTGTTCTGCCTCTGTGGTGCCCCTGTGCCACACCACCCTGCCTTGGGGCCAGCTGACTGTGGACTGAAACCTCTACAACCTGTGTGGTGAAATAAATCTTTTCTCGTTTAACTTGTGGGTGTTGGATGTCTCATCTCATCAAGATGAGAAGTAACTGAGATAGGGCGTGATGTCATCAGGCGCAGGAGGTTACCACAGTATATGCAAGTCTCCTGTGGACAGTGGCGTGGTACTTTCATAATATATGCACGTCCTCCCACATATGTTAGGTTGTCTTCAGATTATTACCTTACCTAATGCCATGCAAATAAAGTACAAATAGTTATTATACTGTATTACTTAAGAAATAACAAAAATGTATGCATATATTCAATACAGATGCAGTTTTTTCCCCCAAAATACCATATTTTATTGTTGTTGTTTGTTTGGTTTTTGCAGTGCTGGAGATTGAACTCAAGGCCTTTCCATTAAGCTGTATTCCCAGAGCATATCACATTTTTTCACTTTGTGTCAGAGTCTGGCTAAGTTGCCTGGGCGAGGCTAGAACTTGCAGTCCTACCTCTGCCTCCCAGAGTGCTAGGATTACACGTGTGTAAGCGTGCTCTGTTTATTAATTCACTTTTCAGAGGCATATTCTGTGGGACCTTATGCTGCATTTTAGGCCTGTAGTTGGTTGACTCCATGTGCGGATGACAGTCAGGGCATCGGCAGAGTTCATGCTCTGCCGCCTACGGGACAGCACCTGGCTCACTAGCGCCTCACGCCTACCAGCGGTCACTACCTCCCAAGAGCTCAGTCAGTCCTTCTTGGCACTTTGAGGGCCCCATGCGTCCTGAGGTGAGATGTGGCCATCACCCTGGGTTCTCCAGTCAGAAACACCAGGGCCCCTTTAAGATCTTGGAAAATGGGCTTAGGTTTTAGGGGCCTTTAATCTCCTCTAGCCTGGAAGCCAGGACTACTTCTTACACACTGTGTCCCTCTGCCAGTGCCCAGAGGAGTAGACGCTCAATAAATTGATACCAAATTGAATATAACCTCTTTCTCTTATTTATTTATTTATTTATTTTTAATTTTATGTATTGGCTCAGGGTCTTACTCCACAGATCAGACTTGTACTGATCCTCTTGTTTTTAGCCTCCTCAGCGGTGGATTATAGGTGTGCACCACCATGTCTGGACTCGTTCACCAGCTCAGTATGCTCGAGAGCATGGCTGGCATGGCATGAGGTACCAGGGATTGAACTCATGTCTCTGTGCTTGCCTCAGCAGGTGCTTAGTCTGCTGAGCTATCTTGCTGGCCCTCTATGCAATGTTAAAAGAATGCTTTGGTTTGAGGATGAAAGATTCCTTCTAAGGATGATGTTCTCCAGGGAAGCGCCCATTCCCTGGCTCTAGGCCTTGACAGAGGCCCTGGGGAGGTGACTTCTGCAGTGTGTTGCCCAAGCATGGAGAGTGAAGCCACAAAAGGTCAGGGCTGGAGCAGGAAGAAGAGGAGGAAGGGGACCAGGGTCCTCACCCAGACAGAGGGCAGAGGGTAGGGGGCAGGGGAGAGCAAAGCCTGGGGCCCCCGCAATGCTCAGAGCCTGCAGCCAGCAGCTCCCTCGGGAGGACAAGGCTGGGGCTGCTGCTATGGTCATCCAGCAGGTGTCAAGGGGAGGGGCTGAGTCCTGCTCCAGGCAGCTGCAAAGTGAGAACTCAGCAGAAAAGTAGCCTCCAGACTCCTGCTGCCCGACCCGTCCCACTCTCCATGAGCTCCTGGAGGCTGCTGCTTAGCCGGTCGCCCAGTGGTGCTGTTCTGGGCCTTCCTGGGCAAGAGGACCGAGTTCT
>PVKN010044870.1:0-10027 GCA_004027915.1 Capromys pilorides
TGTGTGTGTGTGTAATTCTTTTTTATTTATTCTGTTCCTTAACTCACTTCAGGGAACATCATCAGTAGATCTGAGTGTACCTAACACAGATTTGTTCACAAATATTTTGACTAAAACAAAAATTTCAAGTTTAGAGACTAAAGTTAAGTATAGTCTTTAATGAAAAACAGTGAATATGCCCATCTGACTCCACTGGATCAAGACATAGAGCACCTGCTGCATTCCGCAGGTGCCTCCCTATCAGTCCCTCCTAAACTCTACCTCCTCCCTGCTTTACAGTAAACAAGTCTCCTGTGTATGGATCGCTGCTCCTCTCGGTAATACTTAAATCTGTTCATGACTACCATGTTTCTCTACTCAGGACAACCATTTCTTCCAAAATGCTTTATGCATTTTGTGACACACCATTCTGAAGTTGGTAGCTTGGCTCAAGCCTCATTACTTAGTGCTCTTCTACCCAGGGACAAGTTACTTAACCTCTCTCTAAAGTAGTTTCCTCTACCATAAAATATGGGAAATAATAGTATATACATGCATGGGATTATCACGGGGAATAAATGAAAAATGCATTTAAAGTTACTAACGCTATGCCTCTTAATTAGTGAGACAACTATAAATAATAATGACTATTGTTATGCCAATTTTGCTGATCTGGTACTATCATGGGCAGTCAGTATTTGAGTTCCTGTTCTGACCTTTGTGTAATTCAGTTTACATGAACTACATAAACTCCCACATGTCCAGCATTTGGATTCTTCACTAATTTTAACTGAAATCAAGATACTTCCTAATCTTAGATAAAGATCAGCTAGCCTTCATTATTTCTAAAATATATTTCATAATAACATGTATTTGTACATAAAAACCTCCTGAAATGACATACTTTCCATTTCATTTTCTCTCAAAATATATTTTTAAGACTGCATGGTAAATCTTCATTCCATCTCTTGATTCCAGGTACCTCCTTACCTGCGACTAACATGAAACCAAGATTTTTACTATCTATACTAGACAAGAGAAGTGACCCCACTGACCTGCCAAAACGTTGTCTCTTTGAACACAGGAACAGTGTTTCCAGTTTTTGTAGGCAATTCAATATTATAGCCTATACAAAATAATAATTGTACAGTCATAGTCATGCTATCCAATACACATATATAAATTTATAGTTTACCTTTGACTTAATTATATCAACTCTTTAAAATATTAACTAATAAAATTGTTTTCAGTTTCTAACTAGTTAATTTGACAAGCACTTACATGACAACCAATATGTCCCTGCACTATTCTATACGTTTTTTGTCATTTACCCTACTGGATGGGTATTCTTACTGTCCATATTCTTACTGTATTTAAGAAGACTAAAACACAAGGCAGTTAAGTTAATGGCTTAAAGTTGCCCAAGTAATAAGTTATAAAGCTGGGGTTCTCCCTGGCAGCAAGCCATCTCCAGTAGTAACATCAAGCCACCATGGTACAAGGACCCTAAACAGGTAAAGAAAGGGACAGAAGATAGGCTTTCTAGTCAAGCTCCAGGGTTTAATTCAATAAATAAAAAGGAGACATTTTGAGTATTTGGTGGAGGGTATAGAGGAAGATTTCTCTCCTTTGCCTATAACATTTCACCCTCCTCTAGTGGAACATGGTAGACTAGAAAGTATGGTCTCTTCACTGGGTTTGTCACAGGCTCATGACAGAACTGCCTTGGGGCCCTCATGCTGAGAAGCAGAAGCAGCTAAAAGTACACTCATATATCTTAGAAAGACTTTAGCAAGTAACTTTGTCTTCAGAAATTGGACAATGTGTAGTGTGGTGAGGATAATCAGCTTTTATGATTGGTGTTTAATGACAATAACTTTTCAGATCTACCGTGTGGCTCTTCTCTACCTTAGCTTTGCTTAGCTTTGCTTCTCTACCCTAGCTTATTTATCCAATGCCTGGTCTGTGCACTGGACTGTCCTATCAGAGATACTCAAATAGTGAGACATTTTTCCAGATGACTTTCCTCTTAGTTTTCTCTTAAAAATTATTTTTTCCCCTTAATTCTTTAACTGATAGTCTCAACTGGTATAATATCTACAAAGTATTTTATAGCATTTCTCGGGAAATGGTAACACATTTATACTCCATGCAAGCATTTCAGCTAATACGTGACACATTCTTCGAGACGAATGCTGGATGTGGATAACTCGGATATTTCATTTAGTTGAAATATATATGGTTCTCATTTTATTTAAGAAAATTTCTTATTTAAAATATTTAGGGAATATTTAAGTGTCTAGAAAGAGCACTGTAAAGACATTTCTATCTGCCTGTCAGAGTGACACGTTTCTTCTGTTCCATGGGTTGCAGCAGAAGTCGTGGTAACCTCTCTGAGCCTCTGTTCTTGTACGTGGCAACACAGTTGGGCACTGCTGGCCTCCTGTCCCCTAAAGGCCAAAGTTGAACCCTACATTATCTAGGCAGATGACACCTTATTGTTATTCCTCCACAATTCTAGCAACTCACATCTCCTCTCAGTGCCTTTATGAACACAGATGTCATTTTAATGGGGGAAAAGCTGAAGTGACAAGAAAGTGACCTGTAGGTGAACCCAGGAGCAGGTGAGGCCTGTCAGTTTTTAATTTGAAACTGGTGTCAGGTCTGAGAAACGGCTGATATAATCACATCTGTAACTCGTATTCTGTAAACGCAGCCCACAGTTGTGAGGCGGTGTGGGAAACATGGAATTAGCAGTTCGGGGGCAGGTCTCTGGGCACCTGACTAAATCACTTGCATCTCTGAAAACTATATAAATAGCCATGTTTTTCAGATGTGTTAAGACCAGCATAATTATGAAGTCATAATTGTGGTCCTAACAAAAGATTTATTCCTGGCATCAATTTATAAAGACATAACACTTTTAAAAAAGACAATTACCGTTCCAATCAATAAGCTGAACTTAGCATGTAGTTCAAGTAGAAACAACTAACATTACTGTCACGTGATATTAATCTCCAAAATTTCAACCCTAATGTACATTTTCACAACACTTCTTGCTTAAAGCATTTTCTATTTCAGTTCTTTAAGATTTCATACAGCAAAAATTCACTCTAAATGTTAGAAGTAAAATTGCTACTCCAGACATGCTTCATAACTTTATATTTTAAAAAAAGAACTGCATTAATTTGGGACTTCAATACCAAAGCGAAATTCAAGTTTTCCCTAAAATTAATATAGTATCTCTACCAAACCAAGAAAGCATTTCAAAGCTCTGTAGTGTAGAATGCTTTTATAGGGTTAGAGGTGCTATAACAGATAGCATTTAGCAACATAAAGTGATATTAGGACGAGATAGTTGGGGTGGGACTGGTGATGCAGTCCAATGGCACAGCCCTTGCCTGGACCACAAAGCTCGAAATTTGATACTTAGCACCATGAAAAGAAAAAAACTCACCAGGGAAAGGAGAATTGTCATTTTATTTTCACAGATTTAGGGTGAAAAATAATTGCTGCTTTTAGTAATTATTTGTTAGGCACTGTTCTAAGCCTTTTACTTGGATCGACCTCCTGAATCTTCATAATAACCCTATGGAAAAGTCTATTGTTTAGGCCATATTTTGCAGGTCAAAGAACTTGATACAAAGAAACCATAAGTAACTCACTGTCTTAGTTATTTTTCTAGTTGCTGAGACAACATACTTGATGTCCAAAGTTAGGGAAAAAAAGATTTATTTAGCGCACAGTTTGTAAAAGTTTCAGTTCATAATCGGCTGGCTCCCAGGCAGGATGGCATGGCAGGAGGCAATCGTCCAAGGTGGTAGAAGACAGCAAAGGCAGCAAGAACCGAGGGGCAAAAGAGAGCAAAGCCTCTTTTCTTCCCTTATATTGTCCACAGGACATCTGCCCCAGGATGGATGTAGCATTTTCCTGCCAATCCCAGCACTAGTCAACAAACCAGGCACAAACTGCTTCCAAAAAGCCTGCCCGCCCCCCATGACAACATGAGGCCATAGGAGGACATTCAGGCACAAACCATAGCACCAAACCATAACTGAGGCAAGATTTGAGTTCAAGTCTGACTTGAGGACTTTTGTTCTAACTCTCAGTCACCCCTAGAATATGAACTCATCCTCTCGCTGCTTCTGTGACTCCAAAGAACATGAACGTGGGGCCCACAACAAAATGTTTTCAACTAAACAACATGCAAGAAAGGTTGCAGTTGTATACTTCCTGTTGGTAGCACAGTGAACTTCCAGGTTGTACCACTCCCTAAATTTCAGATATGTGGAATTTCTGCACTGTTAAGTGGTCAGTCACGTAGTATCTCTTCTGTTGAAGCAGTGTACATGGTCAGCAGAAGTAAACATTGTGGACAGAAAGAAGCTAAGATTATGGAATCCAAGAACCTGAACAGGAATCCCAGACCTGCAACATATTCTCTGAGCCAACTTGCTCAAGTGACTTAATCTTACTGAGACTTGGTTTCTTCACCCCCACCATGGGGTAAATACTACTTGCTTTTATTTTTTTCAGAAGAGTATTGTGAGACTCAGAGAAGATCATGTACATTTAAAAATATCGTAAACAGAGACATAGAAGAGGTAGTCTCAAGTAAAAAATGTGCCTGGGCTAGTGATGTCAAACAGAGACCAGAAGAAAAACCACTTGGCCTCAGATTTCTTCCCTACAATTCTTTCCTTTCACATTCGGAATGTTTTATGCACTGAATGCTCCCCTTTCTGAAGCCATCTGAGTGAATTCTCATAAGGCCCAGTCTAGAAGACTTCGAAGTGCAATATGCAGGTTGAGCAACAAACCCAAGGGTCACACAGAGACGGACACAAGCAGAGGTCCAGCAGATGATTCTCAGCACAGACGACAACCGGAAGCATACAGCCAAGCAGACGTGAAAAGTGAACTTCGAATAAAAAAGGAAGAACTATGCAAAAGAAAGGTGATCCAGGTGGGCAAAACATTAAGCCAATACATAATAAGAGGAATAGCAAGCAACTTGCAGAGAATCATTCAGTTAAAACCAGCTAAGCAGAAAGATGCTTATTTAAGATGCTAAATAATTTTAAAAACCAATTAAAACAATTTAGACTTAATGCAATAGGTTATTTACTCACAAGCTAATGTATTGTTTCATTCAATGGAGATTTTGGGGTTCATACTAGGTACCTGCTTTGTTAAGTTGCAAAAAAAAAAAAAAGAAAGAATAGGATACGGTTAACTTCCTTGAAGAGCTGACAAAACTGTAATTTCATATGAAACATCTATACTAAATTGAAAGAATAGCCTGTCAGCTAGTTGTCACAAACCACTGGGCCAGGTGCATACATAGACTATTGCTATATCAGCCCAGCAAATCAGTGGAGTGCAGTCACTCATCATCTGTCCTCACAAGAGGTCCCCAGCTCTCTGCTCTCAGTTAAATTGCTTGGGGAGCACAGAACTTCCCAGAAAAGTTGTCCACACAGCGTGACAGGTCCGGCACCAGCAAATCCCATGTACAGACTTTGATTCTCACAGGATGCTTTGCAAAGTTTTTTGTTTTCCTCTCTTTTTTTTTCTTTTTTGTATTTTCTTTTCCTCTCCTTTCCTCTGCTCTTCCTTATCACCACACTCATTTGTGCTCTTATATTCATTTGCTACATATAGCATGACAAATACTACAAAACATATTTTTGGGTCTCTCAGTTTTAGAGGCTGGAATCCAAGATGAATGAGTCATGTTGTTGATTTTGTCTGAGGTCACTCTCCTTGGTCTCTCTCTATATGAATCCCGTTTCCCAATTTCCTCTTCTAATGAGGATTCCAGCGAGATTGGTGACTTTGTTACTTTCCTCTCATTGCTGGAATGAAATGAAGGAAGGAAAGGTTTACTTACCTCACAGTTCCTGGAGGTTTCAGTCCATACTCAGCTGGCTCCAAGGCAGAGCGTCACATGACAGAGGGCATCAGTTCATGGCAGCAGAACGCAGAAAAACAGCAAGAGCCAATGGGAGGAGTGGCAACAATGGAAACAGAGAGCAAGTCTGTCTCTCCGTCTCTCTTATGTTGCATTCAGGCTATCTGCCCCAGGCTAGGTGTAGCACTCATACCCATAATCCCAGCAGTACTCAGACCCAAAATCCCAGCATTTGATCATGAATTAATCACAAGCTGCAGAAGTCTGCCTCAGGACTGCAGGAGGCTTTGGGAGGACAGCTAGATGCAAATCATTCAATTGAGTTAGGGCTCAAAAGAGTAGCTTCATTTTAGCTTACTTCCCTCTTTATGACTCTGTCTCCACCATAGTCACATTTTGAAGTTCTTTATGCATTTGGTATAGAGTCTCACTATGCAGCTCGGACTTGCTATGATCTTGCTGTTTTTAGCCTCCCTGGTGCTGGGATTATAGGTATGTGCCACCACACCCAGTCTAAGCTTTGAAACACTGGAGGTTAGAACTTCAGCATACAAATTAGAAAGGTCACAGTTCCACCCATAACTATCCTTGCCCTGTCATGGCTTGAGCTGATGTAAAAGATAACAGTACTGGAGCCCTTCACTTTATTAAACATGGACCTAGGATAGGGGAGCCACTCACAGACAAGGGAGGCAACTCTGGTTTTAAATCTAGAGTCATTTAAATTTTTTATTGTGTAATATATTTCATAAGATCGGAGGGTCTTATTGACCTATTGTCATCTGCAGCTATGTCCCATAGCTGATGCTGACAAGACCATCCATTGTTATTTAACCAAGAATTGATAAAGAGAAAATGCTAATGAGGAACATCATAGCAGCCACCAGTTCAAAAATGTTTTCTGCCTTTTAAGAACCAAAGTTTGAGTAAACAGAAGAGAAGAGCCCTAAATAAAGTTTTACGGTTCCCTTAATTTTAGGAGAACATGAAGGACAAAACTAAAGTTGGTGATTTTTGAGTGGCTTGTTTTTGCCATTGTTTTTTCACTCCTTAACGCACCATTTTAATAAATATCATGAAGTGAATTTAATAAGGAAGTTTTGAAACCATGTTGAAGTTGATCAAAAACTGTTTTTTTAACTGATTTGTTTACACTTAACCCTCCTTGTACCATCAATTTAGGCAGTACATATGGATGACTAGTTTTGTCTAGATTTCTGAGTCCTGACCCTGATGCTATACTCAATTGGAGGAAAAAAAATGTTGCTTGGGAAAACTTCACATTTTTGAAGTTGAAAAAACTAGAATTCTGTCTTTGGGGAATCTGACAATGATGTAGTCATACTTGAGTTCAGAACTCCTCACTTCTTTTCCAGACAATTGAAAGTCAAAGTAGAAGTTAGGGATGTAAGAAGGAAGGTGTGCAAATAAAAAAAGAGAGAGAGAAACTTCTCTTTCATTTAAGTTTAATGCCAATGAAGTTTACTTTGTAAATACAAAATGACGCCAGAATGTTTTGACAAATAGTTTTTGAACAATTTTTCTGAAAGAGCTTAAATTTAATCACTGCGATGATTGCAAATGCTTCCAGCCTACATTTCTTTGCATGTAATTCTTTCCTTTGCCATCAGAAAAACTAGGACTCATAGACTTCATGTAATTCTTCCCTCTATTATATATACAATGTGCTTCTGAAACATCTTTTTCTTATTGGGATGTTTTATCCTTTGATGTATTTTATGCACATACACACACACACGCACACACACACACACACACACACACACATAGGAGGCAGTAATGGCTTCTATACGTTTGTAAACTCTCATAAGCCAGTGTGTGCAATCCTTGTAGTTATGCTACGAAGTGTGTGATGTAGTTACAGCATGAAAAAAACACTGTCCTCTAAAAATAATTATGAGCAGCAATTGTAATTTCAAGGCATTGACCACAAACACAATGGAGAGCTACACCTTATGCATTATATATTAACAACAGGACACTGTGTGCAGTGGGCAGGATCAGGCTGACCCATGACAAGGAAGGTGATTTGTTCTCTCATCTCCATCTCCAAAATCACTCACTCATCTCTGTTAAAACACCCATCTCAGTGTCATTCACCTTGTGGAGAAGACAGTGTTTATTGCCTCTGTCCTTACAACAACACCAGAGTTGTTTCTCAGGTACTGTTGTAACTGAGAAAAGTGTGAATCAGTAAACTTGGTTAGTTATTTAAAATGAAACCATCAGATGTGGTAAAGTGGGGTTCTAAATTGCAGAATCTGACTCCCACCCTAATCAATAAAGCCTGGTGTGACCTCAGTTCACTAGTATGTCAATGCTGGTTTCACTTTATGCAGTCTTCAGCCCTCCCTACCACCACAGCCACGTGCCTCTTAGGGTTGTTCTCTGAAGTACCCGGTACTCTTCATCAATCCTTGTTTCTTGACTACCATAATAATTACTTACTAATTTGCTTCTCTTATAGCTTGTGTCTAGTTGCCCCTCCCCACAAAGCCTCATGCAGTCATAGGGTGGGGCCTTCTAGAGTTTGAGATTAATTCATGATCCACTGGGATTATGAGTGATTCAAAGGTGAGATTATGGGTGAGTACTGCTAGGATTATGGGTATGAGTGCTACCCCCAGCCTGAGGCAGAGAGCCTGAATACGAGTTAAGAGCAGCAGAGAGACAGACTTTCTCTCTGCTGCCATTGTTGCTGCTCTACCACCATGAACGGCTACTCCCTGCCATTTGCCAGTCTGCCTTGGATCCAGCCAAGTATGAAGCCTCCAGTAACTGTGAGCACATAAGCCTTTCTTTTCCTCTCTTTGTGTGTCAGATATTTGTCCCAGCAATGAGAGAAGAGTAACTGAGACAGCTTCTTACTTTCCCATCATTCTCTGCAATCTGTTGGTTTTCCTGTCCTATTTCTATTAAGCAGAAAATTGCTTTCTGTAAAATGAAAGTTCTTCTCACTCTATATATTCACTTTGATAATCTCAACTATTTTAATTATCATTCATGAGTTGAACATTAAAACATCTTACCATTAAGCTAGATTTATGGAATTTAGAACTTTCCAACAACCAAGTTGCTCAAAACTTCTTGCTTAGACCCTATTATATGTAGGCATGCACTGTGCCCTGCAGGACCTAACACAAAAGGAAGCACACTCCAGTTTCTCAGCAACCTCTAGATGTTACTGGAAAAAAATAGCAAAATAAGAGATTGTCTTTTAAGAAGTGTCAAGGCAGAGGTAAACATAGCCTTTAAGAGAGTCAAAGAGAGAAGGCATTCTGCCTGGACAGGAAGTAAGCTTTTTTTTTTAAGGTTCCTCACACTTTGACAGCATCTCTAATCTGGTCATTGTAAATTGAGCATTAGAAATGTGGTCAATAATCAGAAGTAGAAAGAATCAGACAATAAATAGACAAAGAGAATCTAATCAAAGTCAACAGAAATTGAGTACAGTTAACAGAATCTCACCCATGAATGTGATTAATTATAATAGGTTAGAAACCTTAAGTGAGGAGTTAAAAACTGTAACATACAGGATACAAAAGGAATCTCATCCTGAGAGCTTTATACTTGGAGTTATCTTTTGTAGTCATGGTTACAGAATTGGTCGGTCTCCACTGGTACTCACGATAAAGCAGCACCAAGTCCTGCAGGCCCAGAAACATGTGCTCAGCCCAGGTGACAGGCAAGATACAGTTAGGAAGCGCTGGCGCAACAACCCCAGTGACCACAGGTGTAAGTCTGATTTCTCTTAATGTGTAAGCACCTGGGAGTACTTAGAAACAGAAACATCAATGGTGACATGAGTAACTCCCATACTAGTAATTATTTTGTAAAATTCAGAATAATCTGTATTTTGTTAATCTTTTTATAACATTTAAAAACCAAGATTTATTAGATAAATTGACAGGTAAATCTTTTGACTATAATTTAAATATATAGTTTAGTTTAAAGCAATAATATTTAAATTAAATGGCATGTAAGAACTTGCTCATTTAAAAACCATCAAATCTTTTCCTTTTTGACTGCTTTTCTTTCTAAAATTAATTTGTAAGATTTTTCAGAATTATTTAAAATGCTTAAAAGCTTTTATTCATTTCTCCATTTGTATAT
>PVKN010044871.1:0-10033 GCA_004027915.1 Capromys pilorides
GGCTGACCTCAAACTCAAAGTAACCCTCTTGCTTCAGCCTGCAAAGTAGCTAAGTCTATAGGTACATGCCAGTATGTTCAGTCCAAAATTATGTTTAAATATATTTTCTACAGCTACTGAACAACAACAAAAAAAACAATAAAAGATACAATACTAAAAGTAAAACAAAACTACTTGTATTATACTACTATTCACTATTCTACTATACTGTCCATAATATAGTTTATATTTCTACAAACATCACATTCTTTTACAATTGTTAAAATAGCTACAGAAATTAAGTTCAATGGAAAAAACACTATGGAGTCCATATACATGAAATAAAACTGTCATCAAATTATACATTTTAATATATTTTTTAAAAACTTGATATATTTGCTCCACCATCAAGACATTACTAAATATTTCATAATATGGTTAACTCCTTCAGGTTGGATAAGTGATTTTAAAATGTTCATACTCTGTTAAAAACATTTTCATAAAAAGCATACTCACCTTGCATCACTTAGTATGGAAAGCACTAAATTAAAGCTGTCATATATCACAGAATATAACCAGATGTGTTCAAAGGAAGCAAAAATAGTGAAGAATGATACAAAATGTGCCACACACTTACATAAAATAACTTAAAAGTGTAAATTCACATCCAGACTTTAAAATTTCTTGCTTACAACAGCCTCTTTACCAAGGAAGTCCAACTTTCCCATAGCCACATTTCTAGAACCTTAATCTTTTAGAATCACTGCCTGTTTGCTTTCTCCTTCAAATCTCTGGTTTGCTTTCTTCTCCTACTTCTCTTCATATAGAACCAAAAGAGCCAGTGTGCCTGAGAGTCTGAAAAGGTACGAAGATCTAGTGCTTCTTTCCCTTTCTGTGCCCCACTCCTTCACTTCAGCAGTTCGTGAATGTAACCTCATTGCCATTCTCCCCATTGAAGACTTTACCAGCAAAGTACTCCCTAATTACAATCATTTTTGCAGATGTAAACAGATTAAAAGTAAAAATACACTTTAGGGTAGGAGTCTTATATCAACCAAGACAGTGTTTTTTAATTAGTCATTGACAGTAAATACACAATAAGAAATCCAGGCTTCAATGCACATGGTATGAACTTTTATAGCCATTTGATAATTAAGGCAATTTTCTGTGAACACTAAGTTTAATAACATGGCACAGACAGAAAATAAATGAAATATTTTACACGTTATTTTGTTTTTACATTTTTTCTGTTGTTTTCTTTTGTGAGTGTGGTACTGGAGCTAGAACCCAGGCCATCACTTGTTAGGCAAGTGCTCCACCTTCGAGTCCTAAGCTATATCCCAGACCCCAATATTTCATTTTGAAAGACTTTAACTATTTCAATACACTTACTAGCAGATGGTCTATTTATTAATTAAGCTAATGTTTCTATCATTAATTGATTCAACGTTTTCAATCACCTAAAAAGTTGCCAGAACGTTAAGTATTAACTCACAGAATCCAAACAGGTCTATCAGATTTGGTACAGAAGTCGAATACTTCTAACCCAAAAATCCAAAGTTCAAACTACTCCAAAATCTAAAACTCAGGCTTGCGAGACAGCTCAGCAACCTAAGTGCCTGCCTGACAAGCACGAGGTCTCAAGTTTAATCCCCAGTACTGCCATGTTGTACCAGCCCTGAAACCCCAAAACCGGGTGCAGTGTACACACCTATAATCCCAACAATGGGGAGGCTGACACCCTGTATCACAAATAAATAAATAAATAAATAAATAAATAAATAAATAAAACTTTTTGAGTGCTCATATAGCACAAGTAGAAAATTTCATGCCATGAAACCCTGTTGCATACTATACACAAAGCTTTTCCCAAAAGCTTTGGAAAAACTGTATAAATTACCTTCAGGTTATATGCACACGTTATATATGAAGCATAAATGAATTTGATGCTTACACTTGGCTCTCACCCCCAAGGTATCTTATGCATATAAAATATTCTTTAAAAAAAAAAAAAATCCACATGGGCATGGTGAGGCATGCTTGTAGTCCCAGCACTCAGAAGGCTTTGGCGAAAGGATAACTCTGGGGCCAGCCTGGACTACACAAGACGAAGACTGTCCAAAAAAAAAAAAAATCAAATGCAAGCTAGAAGTGGTGGCACACACCTACACCTACAGTCCCAGCATTTGAGAGTCTGAGGCAGGAAGACTGATTAGGTTAATTCCAGGCTAGCCTAGGCTGCAAGGTGGGTTCAAGATCACCCACTGCAAGGCCCTTCTCAAAAAAAAAAAAGAAAAAAGATCTAAAACATTTCTCACCCCAAACATTTTCAGATAGAGGATATTCAACCTTTACTATTTTTCACATTTACAGGTAAGAAAATAAAGGGCTATCCAATTTACTAAGATATACTAGTAATGAAACCTAATGTATCATGGGCTAGAAAGGCAGTATTCCTGTACAGGTGTGCTGTCTCTCACTGACACCTTCCAGCACCACATCTCACGTAGACCTCATCTTCCACTCTTCCTCTGTATGCTCTCCTCAACAACTACACTCTGCAAACTGTCTCAGGAGGACTACTGCACTGGCTAGTCCTGAGTGGCGCGCTCTTCCCCCAGATAGCCTCATAAACACTGAGTGGAGTCTATTCAACAATCCTTTTCTCAATGAGACAGCTTACAGTCACACCATTTAAAAGTGCGACTTCCCCCACATACCCTCACCCAATTCTTTTACCCTGTTACTCATTTTGTATAGAATTACTGTTATGGGCAGCTGACTTAGAACTATTAAAGACAGTCAGATGGGGCAGGCACCTTGAAGGAGACAATGTGGAAGACAAGATGTCTTGCAACAGTGGGAGAGACAGGCACTCCTGCTGTGTGGCAGACCACAAGACAAAAATTAAACAAATGTAGCCACATATCTTCTAAAGATGAGCATCAGGGACGGATATTCTAAATAGGTAGCAATCACACTGGAAGAGCCAGAAACAGTCACTGACCCAACCCCCTATAAGAAAAGTCCCTGTTCTGTATTCATGTGCACTTGCTATATGACTTTTCCCCATTTGTTCCTGATTTAATCAATTTTACCTGTGTAGTTAATCTTATTGTGGGCCATAGTTTTGTCTCACCTAAAGTGCGAGTTCCCATGTTTTCCACTTTAGATCATCCTCAACTATGGTTGTGCTCTATAAAAATCCATAGAAAAGACAGATTCCTTGGCAACCAACTTGGGTGCCCTTCTGTCCCTCTCTCAAACATAAGTTTTGGTTTCCCCTAATAAATATTGTTAACCTCCATGGTTAAGAGAATTAACCTTTCCTAAAATTCATTCATCAGTTTTAGAGAACAGGAACTTGTTCAAGGTATATCTTTCAGGATGGGAGTTTCATTCCCAACCTATATCATTACTACCTTAACGTATTACACAACTGATTTATTTAATGATTATTGGTTTTCTGTCCAAACTACAATTTCCACGAAGGCAGGAGTCTTCAACTGCTTTGTTCATGAATACATCCCAAGAGTCTATAACAGTGATCTACGCATAGTACATCTATGATAGTACACACTTAGCATCTTATCATTAAAGCCCCAGTTTAGACAAAAGAGGTCAAACTCAAGTTCAAGTACAACACATTATCGCTCAATTACGGACTCACAGATAAGAGCACAGGGAGAAGATACTCTGAAATGCTAGAACCTGATCTCAAAACAACCTAATGAGATACTTCCCTTCCAAGACTTGAAGGTCTTAACAACAAAAAGACCCAAGCCAGGTTTAGTGATGCATGCCTTTAACCTCAGTTACTCAACAAGCTAAGGTAGGAGACTCCCAAGTGTAAGGCAAAGCTGATGGATGATGGAGGATGGAGGATGGATGGATGGAAGGAAGGAAGGAAGGAAGGAAGGAAGGAAGGAAGGAAGGACGGACGGACGGACGGACGGACGGACGGACGGACGTAAATGCAAACTTTATGAAACACTACAACAAATGTATCACAAGGATTCTCAGCAAAAGAAGAATTTAAAACCAGGCACAGCTACTCAGAAAGCTGAGGTAGAACAGGAGTCCAGAGTCTAGCCTGAGCTCTGCAGTGTCCAAGAGCAGCCTGAATGACATATCAAAATGCTGTCTCAAAACACAAAAGTGTTCCAAGTGAGAGATTTCTATGACTATAATTAAAATTACTATACAGCAGCAAAAAAAGACACTGTGTTTTTTACATATTTTGGTGCAGTGGACTGAACTGGATTGTCCTAGAACATGACATGTCTGCAATAGACCATTTAGCTACAAGCCCTAGCTGTGCATGTTCTTTTAATTCATAGCAACTGTACTGAAAGTTAGAAGTTATTGACTCTAAGGAGATATCCTTTATATATTTAGAATTAAAAAGGAATGCTTCAATATTGTTTTAATGGTATCTTTTCATGACCAGATCTATCCCAAAGAAGAATAAAATCAAAGAAATGAATTCAAACAACCCACTGCTGAACTATTTTCTATTTCTACTCTCACCAAAAATCAAGCCAATTAGGTACTTAAATATAGCTGAACAAAGTTCATGACCGAGCCATGAATAGAAATTTTCATTTGCCCTTCACTTTTTAAAATCAACTATTCAGACAATATTTGTCAAACAAACCAACTGTTACCCATATTAACACAACAACCTGCATTTTATAAAGTCCTTAGACCGTAAATACGAGAGGTAGAACTTTTATACATAAATCACCTATTGCTCGTAGAAATATCCAAAATTAACCTTATGGTAATGACAACCCTACATTACTGATCAACTCTGACCCTTTCCCAAATTTATTAATAAATTATTCTTAACATTAGTACACAACAAAAGTAAGCATGGTGGCACACAACTATAATACCAGCACTCAGGAGGCTGAGGCAGGAGGATCACTACAAGTTCAAGGCCAATGTGGGCTACAAAGTGAGTTCAAGGACAACTTGAACTGTGTAGAGAAACAGTCTTGAAAGATCTAATGGTGGTGGTGGGGAAGCAGGAGGGGAGAGCGGAGAGGGGAGAGGGGAGAGGGGAAGACAGGAGAGATGGCAGGAGGCAGGAGACAGGAGAGGAGAGAAAAAAAGACTAATAAACCACAACTGGGCATGCTGGTAAACACTTGTAATCCCAGCACCCTGGAGACTTGAGACAGAAATCATAGCAAGTTCAACAACAGTCTGGGGTACACAGCTCTAGCAGATCTAGGCCAGCATGAAATACAAAGCACCACCCAGTCGTGGAAAAAAAAAAAAAAAAAAGATTAGAAAACCACTACAATCAAGGAATTGTTTTATTTCTGCATGAAATTTTAGTGAATAAACATTCATTTTGTAAATAATCATAAATACTCTATACTATATTGAGGTTATCCAGTTAAACGTTCAAAGCATCTTAAAGATAAAAGCACACTCTGATAAAAGTGCAGTACTACATAATTCAAGAAGACCTTTCACAAATGACATTTCATTTAATTTCCAACAACTACCTGGGCAGGTTTTACTGTTTGTCTCAATTCTATAGATGATGAAACAAGGTTAAATGTTAATGAGGTTAAATGTTAACCTCATTTAACCTCAAGGTTAAATGTTGTGTGACCTACTCAAGGTCACACAAAATACAAACTGACAAAGCAAAAACTTCAATCAGATCCTCTATTTCTTTTTATTTTTATATTATGGCCGACTCAGCCTGTCCTGGGGGTGGGGCTGGCATAGCATGTGATGCCAGGGATCAAACCGCAGTCCCTGTCACTGCCTAAGCTTGTCTAAGCAGGCGCTTTAGACCGCTGAGCCATCTCATCAGTCCCCTCTATTTCTGAATAAATGTCTATTTTAACATAATGCTACAGGAAAGGGCAGCCTTAAGTTAAAATATGTTTACTTTTACTCTTAGCAATAGTAGGTAGCATGTGCCACCACAGCTGGCCTGGCTACTTTTAAATAAAATGTTAAGGTTTCATTTTTAAGTTGGCACTCATATAATCTTTTCTAGTCTTCCTTTAGTTGCTACTTTACACTAATATGTATCATAAATCAGATAAATTTTCTGCTTGTGTATAGTAACCCAGAAGAGTCTATATTTTAAATTTTGCATTTATTGCTATTATATGTCTGTAACCCCAGCTACTAGAGAAGCTAAAATAAGAGGCTCAGCCTGAGCAACTTAGCAAGACCACATCTTAAAAGTTTTGGTTGGTAGGTAGGTTGGTTGGCTGGTTAGTTTTTGGTACCAGGGATCAAACTCAGGGCCTTGCAGTCATGGGGCAAGTGCTTGTACTGCTGAGCTATTTCCCCAGCCCAAATTTTTTTTTTTTTTTTTTTTTTTTGGCAGTCTCAGCCTGCCCTGGGGGCAGGGCTGGCGCAGCATGCGGTGCCAGGGATCGAACCGATCGAACCACGGTACCTGCAGTTGCCTACGCTTTCCTAAGCAAGGGATTTAGACTGCTGAACCATCTTGCCGGCCTTCAGCCCAAATTTTTTTACAAATGGTCTGGAGAAGTAGCTCAGTGGTAGAGTGCTTGTTTAGAATGCCCTGGGTTCAATCCAGAGTACCAACACACACACACACACACACACACACACACACACACACACACATTTATTAAAAAAACTTGCAAATGAATGAAAAAAGAGAAAAGGAGAGGGAGGGAAAAAGATGAAAAAGAGCAGAAGTAGAAAATATAAATAAAGCTTTTATAAATGAGGGGAAGAGGCATGGAAGCAAGGGAAGGAGAATAGGAAAAAAAGACATGTACACAACTTCCTTATGATGAATTAAATTATCACTTGTACATTTAAAAATGTACCAATAAAAGACTAAATATAGCAACTTGCAAATGGGCTACTGTATTTCCAGTGTACCTTTTGATAACTGTTACCTGATTCAATGCCAAAGTCAGTCTTTTATCAACTCTGTCTAGAGTACCTGCCCAGAACAACACCAGGCACTGGTTACAATGTAAAAGTATACATACACAGAAAAAAAACAAAAGAGAGAGAGAGACAGACATGACCTAAAGTAATTATTTTTAATATCGAAAACTGAGATCTGCCTTAAGATAATCAGAGAATGCCTCTATAAGTGACTGCAAAGGAATCCCGTGACCTGTCTACGGCTCCTATAACTGTATTAAGCCTGAACATATCCTAGGATGTGCTTATTGTTAAGATATTTCTTTTAAAATGTAGAAATTTACTTATCCAGATAATTTCTCACACAGAAACAATAACTTCTGCTAATGTACAAAAGGCATTGTCTTATTTTGGGTCAATTCTTTTTTCTTTTTAATGTATTTAGTTGTTACAGAGTCTCAGCTCATACTCACAGTGCTACGCCTGTTTTCAGCCTCTCCAGAGCTGGGATTACAGGTTTATGCCACTACACCAGGACTCTGTGGCTGGCTCAGGATGGGGATGGCATGTGGTGCCTGGGATGGGACAATGGTCTCTGGGCTTGTCTAAGTAGGCACTTTAGTCCACTGAGCTATCACACCACCTCTTGGGTCAATTCCTAATGAACGTAAAAAGTAAGAGATTCTTACATTTTCTCTTTTAACCTATGAATTATTAATAGATCAAGTTGACTGCATACTATGAGATTTTCAGACTTGACCTGGAAAATGTTTAATAGTACTAAAGTATTGTGATGCATTACTAAAATAAATATCTTAAACACAAAGGGTGATGAAAATAGTGAATGTTTACATTTTTTAATTATGATAAAAGATATATACATAGTGCTACTACTATCCCTCAAAATACTGCCAGCACCTCACTTCACACATTTATTCGCTTCACACACTTATTCTTGTCAATGTGCTTTTGTTGTACGCAGCTGAATTAGCAATATTATAGGCAGTCAGGGCTAGGCCCTCAAAGACTACATGGAAGACAAGATGACTTCACAACTACAAACAGACACTCTTCTGCTGTGGGCCAGATCTCAAGACAAGAGTAAACAAATACAGCTACATACTTCCCTAGGGATAGGCATCAGGGATTGATTAAGTAGCTATCAATCACCTTGAAAGAGCCCAATTGAGTCATTAACCCAACCCCCAAAAGGAAGAGACCTTGTTTAGTATTCTTGCCCATTTGCTACAGGACTCACTTCCCCATTTGGTACTGGACTTAATCTATTTCACCTGAGCAATGTGCTTGTAATCTCATTGGTTGACCATAGTTTTGTCCCACCTCATACCACCTAAGCGAATTCCCATGTTCTCTACCACCTTAGATCCACCCCATCACATGGTTTTCCTCTATAAGTTCCTGGAAGAGACAGCTTCCTAGGGACCACCCACTCGGGACCCCCCCCTCCTATTCCTCTCTCAGATAGGAGCTTTCTTTCTCCTAATAAATCTATTCTGCTCATAACCTCCATTTGTTCCTAAAATTCATTCTTCAGTTTTAGAGAGCACGAACTCGTCCCAGATACTTTTCAGGTTGGGAAATAAGTTTTCCCTATATCATTTGGAGGTCATCTACCCAGGATCAGTTTTTCCTTCCTTTATCACTTTTTCCTGTAATGTGTTTTTAATTTAAATATTCACCATTTCTCTCCATCACCCCCTTGTGTAAATAAACTCAGACACTGCTTTGAAGAATATACAGAATAACTCACTGTATTAACAAAACCCAGTCTATGTGATATGAACACGATAAAATTCATTGGTTTCCTAGTGCTCTCTTCTGTTTTCTGAGACAGGGCCTCATTATAGCCCAAGCTGCCCTCAAACTTGGTCATTCTCTTGCCTCCACCACCAGAGTGCTATGATTTCACAAATGCACCACCACACCAGGCTTCCTAGCACCCACTTGCATGGATATGACTGAACGGGAACACTTTCTAGGTGTCACCCGATGTGGTTTCTAACAGAAACACAATCTTACATAGCACTTAGAAGATCACGAAAGGTATATCCACCCACGATATGCCTGATTTAATGAAGGATGCCTCCTGAGAAATATCTAGCTTTGACAATTTTTGGTCATTCTACAAAGATTACAGTGACTAATTTAATACATAAATAGA
Organism: Capromys pilorides; assembly: GCA_004027915.1. Classification (NCBI taxonomy): domain Eukaryota; kingdom Metazoa; phylum Chordata; class Mammalia; order Rodentia; family Capromyidae; genus Capromys; species Capromys pilorides. The sequence goes on from PVKN010044871.1 coordinate 9,047, forward strand.
AAGTGAGAAAAGACTAAGACAGAGCACAAGAGGTGTATCAGAAGCTGGAATTATTGGGCAAAGATTTTAAAACAGCCATGTTTCAGCAATCAAACTTTTATGAAAACAAGTGTAAAAAAGAAAAATCTCAGGGGCTGGGGAGATAGCTCTGTGGCACAAGTGCCTGCCAGGCAAGTGCAAGGTCATGAGCTCGAACCCCAGTCCTGCCAAAAAAAAAAAAAAGAAAAATCTCAGCATAGAAATGCAAAAGGAAATTACAGAACTAAAGAAACATAGAACAAATTTTAAAAGCTGCTGGATAGTCTCAATATGAATATGAAGATAATGGGGAGGAGAGCCTGAAAACAGAAAAGTAGAATTTACTTAATTTAATCAGAAAATAAATAAGTGGAGAGCACCATTTAAGGAACCAATGACAAAATTCATGTCATCAAAATCTGAGGAAGAGTTTGGAGCTGAAGAAATAATGGCCATTGGCTGGCGAGATAGCTCAGCATCTAAAGCACCTGTTTAGGCAAGCTTATCCGAGGTACCACATACTGAGAGCCAGCGCCATCCTCAGGGTGGGCTGAGTCAGCCATAACATGAAAAAAAAAGGAAAGATCATGGCTAACCACTTCTCAAATTTGTCAAATAGCACAAAGTTCTAAAATACTGAGCAAACCCTGAGGAAGAAAATCGTAAGTAATTTACACTGAGGGCTGAAGGTTTAACTCAGTGGTACAGCACTTGTCTAGCATGCACTGAGGCCTTGGATTTGATCCCAGCACAAAAAACAAAACAATACAACCACAATGACACAATATGATATTTAAATCTAAAAGAAAAAAAACCTGCAAGTAGCCAGAAAAAAATATGACACAATAACCATAATGAAACACCAAGATTTATCATTCACAGAGGCCAAAAATAAAAGTGGCACAGTATTTTCCAAACCTCAAGGGAGAAAAAAAAAAAAAGCCAAGAATTCTATACCCAGTGAAACTA
>PVKN010044872.1:0-10027 GCA_004027915.1 Capromys pilorides
GGTCAATACACTGTGAATCATTAGCTGCAAAGTACTTACATTACAAGATGTGGGCATAAAAATTGATCAAGCAATAAAGGCATAATACTTTCTCTTCAATGAACTAATAGCAATTAGCATAGATAGAGAGAGAGATGATAGATAGATAGATAGATAGATAGATAGATAGATAAGATGATAGATGGATGGATAGGTAGATAGATAGATAGATGATAGATAGATAGATAGATAGATAGATAGATAGATAGATAGATAGATAGATTTGGGACATTTATAGGGAAATGGATGCAACTTAAGTCTGTACTCCAAAGTGAGATAAACCAGTCTCGCTTGTGTAAACATCACAGGCTCTTCCTAATGGAAGAAGCTGAAAGAGTAAATCAGACCCAAAACATGCAATAGATATTATGAAATGAGAAGAAACTGCGTAAAAGGAAAGAGAAACTGGAATGGAGGGAAGGAGAAAAGAAGGGCAAAGGAAATAAAATTGAAATTTAAAAATTACATATGTATATGTCTGTGTTGACAGCACTGAAGGCTGAACCTAGGACTTTTGCAAGGAATCATATTCCCTTTTTTATTTTTTATTTTGAGATAGTGTCTCCCTAAGTTGCTGAGATGCTGAGGCTGGGGTCAAAGTCATGATCCTCCTGCCTGAGCCTCCCAGAACACCAGGATACAGGCGTGTGCCTCCGTGCCCAGCTAAGCCTATATTTTAAATAAAGAATGACTTTGTAACAACAAATATAATAATAATCAGTAAATATTAGGCAACTATAAACATTACAATGAAAATAGAATAAAATAATGTGATAGGAAGTGACTAAGTTGGTTAGTCAGCCAATTAGTCTCTAAAGAGATCACTTTTAAACTGAAAGCAAAGGAAGCAGAAAAAGAGGCAGGCAAAGCTCTGGGGGAAGTGTGTTCCAGGAAAGACGCCAGGAAAAATAAAGGTGCCCCAAGGGAAGGCTGAGCTCCTTGTGTTTAGGAAGTGCAAATCTCTCAGCATGGGATGGGTTGGACTTCATTGCCAGAGAACTAGGCAGTCAAAGATGGAACAGGAAAAAGAAGCCCTCACTCCTAGGTTGATTATCGAGTTTGGATTGATCCCTGCCTTTAGCCTAAGCCAGCCCTCTGGCACGTGATTCACAGTGCTTTTTTTTTTTTTTTTTCCAGAACCAGGGATTGAACTCATGCCCTTACACTTGCCAGGCAAGTGCTTATTCTACTGAGCTATCTCCCCAGCCCCAACAGTGTTTTTTTTCTCTGCTGCTTCACACCAACACCAGCTAGTAAGATGCACCTTCTCAAGCATATCTCAGTCTAAATGAAGTAAACACATCAAGGTTCATCCCCACTAACCCAGTTTCCTTTAATCTTCCCCAGGCAAGGGAGGGGCCAGGGATGGCCTCCATCCTCTTGCTGGTCCATGCATTCACTCACTCACCCCAGGAACCATCAATAACCCTAGTCTTACTCTGGTTCCCCTGGCAGCAGATCTTGAAAAGTGGGCAAATAATTCATTTTGGATATGATCTCAGGAAACGCAGGAATAAGGAAATGAGACCGGACATGAACCAGAACAAGTGTGTTGTCGAGCAGGTTAGCACTTTAAGCAGTTGGAACTCAGTATCACAGGAACTGTGACACACACACACACCTCAGCACCTCAGCCTTGTCCCTCCCCCCAACATGGGTGTTGGAGTTGGGTAGTTATGGACTGCTGAGGCTTTGGTTGAGGGTAGCTTTAGGGAGAATTTACATTCCAACATTTCTGTCTATGCTGTGCATGAGCAAGGAGGGTTCTTGCTATCTGAGAAAGCTGTAGGCATAGAAATGCTGGTGCCAACAGTTGAAAATTGGGCCAGAGAGCACTAAAATTGGTAAATTCATGGATATATGAGCAGGAAACTGAAAGCATCTGCTGCAAGCTGCTCCTACTGCCCAGCGCTATGCCCAGGGCTGAGGACACAAGGACGAAGATGGTCCGGTTCCTTCTCCCTGGGAACTGACAACCTGGCTCTGTTCACCTTCTCATCTACAATAGATGTTTAATTGTAATAGATCCCACCATGGAGGGGTGTTTTGAAGATAAGATGACATGACAGGTATGAGAACTTTGTGCAAATGAATTGTGGGTACAGAGTAGATGTGGTTATCATCACTCAGTAAAGTCATTTTACTTTCTGTACCCTTAGTTTCTTCCATCTGTCAGATGAGAATGAGAATATTCCCTCTGCCTACTTTAGGCAGCCATCATGTTTTAAATGAAACAAAGACTGAGAAAGAGCCAGGCCTCTACGGAAATGTAAACCCTTGCTCACCACCTCCTTCCATCCTCTTTGCCCTGGACAGATCCCTTTAGGAAAAAGGCCTGTGTGATCCCTCATGATAATAGCTTCTTCTCAGCCTTGACAGGGTAACTAGCCTGAAGCTAGTGCTCAATAAATCTGGATTGAATTTAATCAAAGGCCCCATCTGTTGTCACTATGAAAGGGGCAGGGTAGAAATTACTAAACGCAGTTTACAGATGAGGAAACTGACTCTCAGAGAAGGAAAGGAATTATGGGGCTAGGATTAGGCAGAGCCAGGAGTAGGACCCCTGATCTCCTGACTCCCGATCCAATGAGTTCTTCATCAGCATCAGCACCCCTTAGAATGTCTGAGTTGGGGGCACTAAGAAAAATAGACAAACAAGTATGCCAGTGTTTCCTGGGGTAAAATCAGCCTCCTGACCCAGCAGTACCAATCTGCAGTAACTATTCAGGGTCAATCTGAAAATAGATGCTGCAATCTGGAGGTACACAGATTCCCCCCAGAATGTCACCTTAGATCCTGTTCTTTCATATGCCTCAGAACCTCATCTCCCCCATCAGAGTGCAGGACTATGAGAGTCCACTTTGTCTCAGCTTGGACCAGGCTAGTGGAAGAGTGACAAGGAGAGGAAAACCCCGTCTAGGGAAAGCCAAAGGACAGAACTCCCCACGTCTGAGAGAGGACTGTACTCAGACTATACAGTGGAAAATCCCACCCTGCACACCGCTATGCGTCGCTGATTCGCCTCAGCACAAACCCCAATGCCACCATGTAGAGAAAAAAACTTTCCCGTGTTCCTCCCCGGTGTCTTTAGCAAAATGGAAATGCTGTTTCTCTCACTGGGTTTTATGGAGATGAAGGTGGATTGCGAATGCAAAACAGCTTGCATAGAGCTTGACACATAGTAGGTGCTAAAAAGTCCCAGAACCTGTCCTGCCAGGCTTGCTAGCTCCTTTCACCTCATCCCATGACAGGCCTCAAGGATTTATGAGGCAATATCAAGCAAGCATTTCTGTTTCCTGGGAAGTGTGATGTTGCTGTTCTGAGAGCAAAATATGTGAAAATGCAGGACTCCTATCATCTAGGCTGGAGTCTCCCAGAGGCCTCCTGGGGCTATCCTGTATTTGTATGACCCTGGTGGGTTTCATTACAGGCCCTGATTCCTAGAAACTTGTCTCCCTTCATGATCCTGAGGGCGTTTGATTTGAAACATCTATCACAGTTTGCTGTTGAGCTCCCTGGTCATCATTAACTGTGAACATTCCCATGGACAGATCTGAACTGTGGTCTCAAATGGGGTACTGGGGCAGCCACATGGCCTGAAGAGGAAAGAATGTTGTCAGCCCAATCTAATCATCTCCTGCCACCAGTCCCTGTGGGGACGGTATTAAGGAGAAACACCACAGCCTCCTTTTCTAGCTCTGTGGCACCCTGGTCGCTCTCCTGATGAAGAAAAACAATGTCATAGCTGCAGGCCAGTTAGGAGGTGCCTGGACCCAACCAGAACAGAAGGGCTCTGTTGCAAGTTCATTGGAACAAATTGTCCAGTCTGAGAATCTTCTGCAAATTCTCTTCAAGCATTTCTCAAAGTAGATTTAGGTTGTGATAGGTACAACCAAAAACGTGTTGGCTCTGTCATCAAATTGGTTAGAAAAGGCCACATTTTAATATGTGGATTACCCTCTTCAATGCTCCTTAGAACCTGAAGTGAGCGCCCTGTCTGAGGGTGTCCAAGGAGATATAATAGAGAGGACACACTTTCTTTCCTTCCCAGAGAGCATCCAGTAGAACCAGTGTTCTGAGAACAGATACTGGAAGTGCCAATCCAAACTGACAGCAGCTCCAAGGGGCACAGCACAGGATCTTGTTGGCTGGACTGTTTTCAGTATCAGGTGATACACCCAGGGCTGGGATTAGAGGACAGAGAATCAGGGCCCTCGGGAACATCTGGTCTATGGAGCATGTTCTTTCCCAGCAGGGGTTTCAGTTGATAACAGCTATGTGTAGACAGAGAGGGTAAACCACAGATGCCAGAGAGGAAGGATTATAAGATGAAAGTTAGTACATGATGGTCCACTGGCAACAGAAGGCACTGTGTCAGGCAGGATGCTTTTGGTTGGAAGTGAGAAAACATCAGACTTACATCAGTGGACTACAGTCCCTACCAGGTCATACTACTGAATAGCCCATCCAAACAGATAGATCTGCCTGCCTTCAGCCATGGCTCATCAGGAGTCAAACAATATCAACAGGATAAGGTTCATCTCTCTCCATCTCATTGTGCACTGTAGTATTTGAAGAGTTGTCTTCATTCTTGGCTCACCCCTTGTCTTAGTTACTCTCCTCTCCCTGCTGGGACAAATACCCGACACTCAAAATGAGGAAGGGAAAGGTTTATTTAGCTCACAGTTACTGGAGATTTCAAGAAACTGCCTCCTCTCTATAGGGTCTGGAGGAGAGGCAGGGACACTGCCATGTCCAGGATGATTCAATCCATATCTCTGAGAGGCTGTTGCCTGCGGGGGATGCGTGCTGTCAGTTTAACGGTTCTCCCTTCTCTGTTCCCCCACCTCGAGCTCCTTCCTGGTCCTCTGGCCCCACCCCCTCAAGCCACTCTAGGCTTTTCCAGCCTCTACTGCCCCATGACCTACATGAGGCTTTGGAGAGACAACTATACACAAACCATAATACCCCTTCGCTAGACATCCCCAATCTACATCTTTCCATACTCGCTTTCAATAGAAATGAAAGTCCACTTCTCCAATTATGTGCCCCTGCGTGCACAGGTACACACACACACACACACACACACACACACACACACACACACACGCTAGAATTGGACTTCATTGAATATAATTGATCCAACTTGGATCACATGATTACTATGTCCAAATCAGGTACGTGGGAAATGCACCATGTGATACTGCCTCAGCCATTGGGTCCTCTGTGGTATTTCGGTGAAGTCTACATACTGTGAAACACATACAATGGGTCAGGGAGATGATTCCCCAGGAGAGAAATTAAGGAATAGTTACAAGGACAGAGGGTGAATGGACACTGGAGAGTAGACACAGTGAAGTCCATGTGAGACTGACTTCTGCCTGACCCCAGTGGTGGCAGGGACTGACCTTCCCATCCTGCCCAGATGCCATGAAGCTTTCCTCATATGTTGCCAGGTTGGTTTCTCCAGGACTTAGCAGTGGAACAAGGGCTGAGCCTGCAGTTAACAAGTACATAGCATCCAGAGCTGGACAAGGGCTAGGTAGAGACTGACCTAAAAGGTGACATACTGCATGCTGCTGGAAGACTTTTTTATTCTTCCAAAGACAGAAGACCAGATGACATCCAGGCTTCAGAGAAAGATCCAGCATAAATGAGGGAGAACATGACCGAGTGTAAGTGTTTGTCAGAGTCCCTGTGAAAGCCTAACTGCAAAATATGTAGAGTAGTCAATATTAAGCTCAATTTTCTTCTAAGAAGAAAAAATAAATCTGGGGATGGAAATATGTCTAGAGAAAGGAAATTTTAGATTAGAGGACCAGAGAAGGTATACCTGAGAGGGAGGTATTTGAGAAAGACCTGGAGGATGTGAGGTAACTATTGATATGGTGCTGAAAGAGGAAGATTCTAGGTAGAGAACACAGCCAGTGCAAAGGCTCTGGGATGGGGGTTTGCCTGTAATGTCCAAAGAGCAAAGAAAATAAGCCTGGAAGTCAGCAAGGCCAGATCGTGAGGGACTGCATAGTGAAGGTAAAGACTCTGGCATTGCTCTGGACATCAGGTGTAGCCACTGGGGGGCTGTGAGCTCCAGGATGATGTGATTTCACTGGGTTACTCTGACTGCTGTAACAGGAATCAACAGACAGGGTCAAGGGCATAGGCCAGTGAGCGAGTCCCTTTCAGGGAGCTTTGGCAGCGATCTAGGTGAGAAGGAGGGAGATGAGAAAGGGCCAGATTCTGAATCCTTTTTCAAAGCTAGAGCCCACAGAATCATAACCCAGCCACATATTTCATGTAGGAGAGGATGGAGATGACACCAGAGCTGCTGGGCTGAGCAATAGAAAGACAGCATTTCTATCTGCTAAGAATGGAAAGACTGGAGGGACAGCCAGCTTGGGAAGAGCCATTGGGAACCCAGCTTACAATGGGCTTAGACAGCTGAGTGAGACAGGTAAGTGGGAAGATCTGAATCTGCACAGTGAATTTAGGGGAGTATGTTGAGCCTGATTTATTTGAGAGTTCTCAGAGTACAGATTATTTTTAAATCTCTGAGACTGGACAGGATTCCCTAGGGAATGAGAACTGAGTCAACTAACTCAGAATGCTGACTTCACCAGGTTCTGTGGTGGCTGCTTCTCACACAGATGTGAGACTCACCTTCAGGTGCAAGAGAGAAGAGGCAGTGGCAATGTCAATGGCACAGGGTCGTTGAAGTAGAGGGACACTCAGGGCTGGGGGAAGCTAACATGGAAGGCTTCTATAGAGACCTCTGTGCTTCCCCTAGAGAGGAAGGGTTTACTCCAGAAGGGGAAGAGAAAATGGCAACGGCAAAGGCAGGGCATCAGGACAGAGCATCTTACTGGAACAGTAAGGATCTAGGAAGAACTAGGATGTGGTGACAGCAGGGGAGGTGGGAGGGAGAGACAGGGTACAGAGATGGAGAAGATGAAATTTGTCCAAAGACGATTACAAAACTGTACATGTATGACTCTCATGGTCAGATTCACATCACTAATAAGCAAAATCCAGGGCATGTGACTGGTACCCAGATTAGGGATGGTGGTCTATGTAGAACAGTCTCCACAAAGTGAGGGGCCCATTGATTTCTGAGTCCATCACTGTGGATTTCATGGCACAATAATTTCTCTAAAGCTAGAAATGTGTGCTCAGGGAAGGGGTGAAGATCACTTCCGATGGATCTATAATGCTACAGTGCTCCACAAGCATTACCCTTCCACCCCCAAGCCACCATCTGTGAGAGGTATGAATATCTATATTTTATAGAGGTTCCAGTGGAGGATGAGAGAGTTGTATGTCAAGTCTAGTACCACCCAGCCTGCATGCAGGGAGCTAGGATTTGAACACAAGTCTGTGGATACATTTCTTAGGGAACATCTGCCCACCTGCCGAGACCACACAATTTGCAGGGCACCAGATGATTAAGCAAGTTGGCTAAGTGCTTCTCACGCCTCAGCCACAGTTGTCCTTTCCTTGACACGCTGTGGATGGAAATTAAATATTGTCTTTTGAATCAGTGCTCATTTTATTAGCAGGAAGCATTTAGAGTGAGCCATTATACCATCATGGGGGCTTTTATTATTGGTCCTTAATAAATGTTTGATGCCTGAAATGGTCATAAGCCTACAGTGTGGGGACAATCCCACCTGCTCCCTCCTCTGCACTCTGCCGTGAAATTAGTTGAAGTGTTCATTAACAGACTTATCATTTCTCCTACTTTTAACTGGCGTGAGGCCAGAAAAATAAAATAAGCATATCAGAGGAACTACAGAAGGCTGTTTAATGATAGCAGAGTTAAATTGAAAAAGCAATCCTTCCCACTGGCTTGTTATCATGAGCCAAATTCCCAAGCAAGACAATTAATGGCATGACCAACGCCTGAGCCCTGAATTTGAACTTAATTGTTTGCTATCTGGAAAATAACACATTTCAGCTCCCCATAGAGCTTCTCCCTGTTGGACCAGTGACATTTAAGCAGACCTTTATTTGCCCACCTGGGTTTTGCTCCAGACAGCTCAGTGTGTGTGTCTTGCTGGCTAGCTTGAGCTATGCAGTGATGGTCCTTTATCCCTGGGCTAGAGAGATCCAGGGAAAGAATGGAGCAGGTTCCACAAGGCTGGTGGGGTTATACAGGTTGAACGTGGTAGTAAGAGGTAACAATGTGCCAGACCACATTATAGTGGGCCTGTCTGAACCATCAGGCACAGGAAGCAAGACAACTGGCAAGGTGAAGCCATTATAGTAGGAGACCAAGCAGTCTAGAGTGCACACGGGGTAGAATTCCAGGTCCAGATGGCAGATAAGTAACAATAATAGCACACTAGACACAGGGCTAGTTGATACTGGTTGACTCACTAGCCCATACAGGTTAATTCTGTTGTTTCTAATTTACAAATAAGGAAACCTGGCTTCAAGAGGTAAGCAATATTTCCAAGATATAGGCACCCTCTAACATTTATAGGATCCAAGGCAAAAGCACCAATATGACCCATATGACACATGTCTAACCATTTATGAGTTATGCATCCAGCCAACAAAATGATAAATCATATAAGTTCTATCATCCAACTGGACAAATATAGCTTTGTAAGGACTATGAAAAATCATTTGAAACCAAAATTCTCTTTACTCCTTAGAGTTCTAGACAGAAGAGTAGAACAAAAAGAGATCTCCAGCCTTGAGATCACCAGCATCTTCTTCTTAAACCATGAGGGACTCTTCATGCCTACATAAAAGTGATTCCCCCATTCACACACCCAAGCTCTGACAGTGCACTGCAAAGAGATGCCTCTTGGGAAGAGAGTGAACACACCAATGTCATGGTTCATCTTAAGGAAGCTGAACCACAAAGTGAGGCCTGCCTGGGTCCTGGAAGATGATCTAGAGACTCGCAACACAGCATGTGACCTAACCTGAGAAACTCAGCTTTATCATTGAGGATATTGAGGCCCAGAAAGGTCAGGTGACTTTCTCAGGACAAGAAGCCAGGCTACAGCCCAGTGTTCACACCTGCCACACCCTCATCAGCTTTCTAGCAAGGATATAGATGTGTCCCTGGAAGGCACAGCTCTCTCCCCTTGACTTACAGTGCACTTGTCTAATACCAGGGTGGGGACTGCTTTTCCCATCTATGTCATGCCGCCAGAGGCCCTGGGTGGTGGCAGTGTGGTTCAATTAGATTTCTGAATCATATTTGTTACCTTCAAATATTTATATCCAGCAACTTCTCTCCTGCTAGCATTGAATTTTAGCCCCTCCCACAGTTCCTCGCTGTTGCAAGCCCACCAGAACACTCTTGTGGCTTGAGCTGCTCCTGATATGAGGCACCACACCCACAGAGCACGAAAGTCTTTCTAATCAGGCGTAAGCAGCCAAATGAGCCAGGGCACCAGCTCTTCACTTGGAGCTTATTGCGTCTGACAGTGGCACATTACTTCCACCATTTGCTCAGCTATTTATACCTCCAGCTCCACACTCCTGCCTGGGATTTGGGAGGAGCCCCATGGGTAGCTCTACCTTTGCCACTCTTGGTGGCCGCTGGAGGTTGGAGCATGTTGCCCTGCAGGTTCCGCTAACATTCTTCTATGTGTCACCATAATGCCATCATCATCACGACCACCACTATCATCACCATCTCTTCTATTTTGGCTGACAGGTAGCAGGAAGGGGTGAATGAAAGGGTACCGCTATTTGTTTATTTGTTTGTTTGAATGCATGCTGCTTACTTGTTTTGTTTTTTTTAAGCAAATAAAAAAATAGTAAAAATTAAAAATAATACACAATTTCACTAAACAAAATGATAGGAATTCAACAATGGTTGTTATGAAGCATATTGTTATCTTCAACTTAGTTGCTCAGACCAGATATAAGCGTGCAAAATTAGTAAAAAAAATTAAAAGGAAAAATCTAAGCATTAACTGTTCTTTGCAGTAGACCAGTAGAAATCAGTGGTGCAATTATTTGAGGACAG
>PVKN010044873.1:0-10027 GCA_004027915.1 Capromys pilorides
GAAAAGCCAAAATGATTTCTAGAATGATTCATCACTGGGAATTCCAGATAGCTGTGGATTTAAGAGATTCCCGATGTACAGTGTGATGAATTGGTTGTGACTGGCTTACATTAGAGTTAGCATTTTTATTTTCCTTTCTTGATAATGTAGGATCAGGGTGGAGCAGGATAGGGGATGTCTCACATTACCAGGGCTGTCATAGAAATATACCAGAAACTAGGTGGCTTAAATGAGAGAAATTTATTTTGTACCATTCCGGAGAGTGAAAACTGAATGTACAGGGGTTGGCATGTTTGCTTTCTTCTGAGGCTTCACTCCTGGGCTTTCAGCTGGCTGCTGCTGGCTGGGTCCCTTTTCTGTGTGCTCAAATCCCTAGTGTTCCTCCATGAGTTCAAGTATCCTCTTCTCCTATGGATACCAATGAGATTGGCTTAAGCCCACAGTGTTCTCAATTGCAACTTAATTACCTGTGTAAAAAGCTCTGTCTCCAAACAGTCTCTTCTGATGGTATTATGGATTCAGAACTCAACATCCAAATTTGGCGCAGATAACATTCAACCTGTAACACACAGTAGTGGAAGGTGGAGAGATCATATAAAAGAATGTGAGAGGGGAAAAAACGAACAAAATGTTCAACTGTGATCTTGGAGCCTTTAAATCCTGTACTGTGTCTGTAACTTCACAGTACTGAGACTTTGAAACAACCCACTCACTGCCCCTGACTTGAAAAAGAGCTTTTTGGTCTTCCCCTATAGAAAGACCAACAGTGTACACATGAAGCATGAAGTGAGAAGTGTAGGGCTCCACAGGCTACAAAGAAAGGGCTGTCCGGGGGAAGTCAGAAAGTTTATCAGGTACCCCACTGCTTAAATTTTCAATGGTAATGTGAAAAATGACTCTTTTCCATCCTGCAGCAGAACTGGGCGACTTTCATGAAGAAACAGTTAGGAAACATCTGGCACAAACCCAGTACTTACCAAACCAAGACTCTTTGGAGAGCAAGATAGTGCACTTTCATCAGAAGCACATGTAAGTACTTATGGGACACCTGCTTTTCTACTGGAGGACACTAAAGACAGGGACAGGCTCTTAAAAGCAAGCCCTTAAGCCTGAAATTTTTCAGGCTCAAGAAAATGCGGATCTCTTGATGGAGCTCTCAGGGTGGAAGTGTCATACTTGCTGCATTTATTAGGCTCATAAATTCTTTCCCTTGCAGCGGCAGGAGCCCGGCTGAATCAGACATTCTGCTACTGGATATTGCGAGGAAGCTGGATATGTATGGCATCAGGCCTCACCCTGCCAGTGATGGCGAGGGGATGCAGATTCACCTGGCTGTTGCTCACATGGGGGTGCTAGTTTTACGGGTAACTCTTTCCCTTCAAGCCCTTTATCTTGCAAAGTGCAGAGAATCTTGACTCAAGCTTGGGTGTCTGTTCCCAAAGTGATCACACACTCAGTCTTAGTACTAGTTAGAAAGGGAAGGAACAGTGGGGTATGTTCTGGGTAAGTCCTCTTCCCTCACTGCTTTCCTTCCATGTGCAGCTGGTCACTGATTGTCTTGAATCTGAGAAATACAAGGATCAGGTTAGGCTTGTGTGGTGGGTAAGACACAAAGAGGCTCTTTGGACCTTCTACAAGAGTGGACTTAGGCATGGAAATAGTCCATATAGTGATGCTATCCAAATCCTCCAGAGTCACCATGAGGGATCCAAAATGTGGTATATTCATATAGCCTTTTGTTAGTGATCTCACTTGAGAAAGCATCTACTCATTCATCCTTTTTTTCAGAACATTTATTGCATATCCTTGCAGCGATAATCTCTAGTACTACAGAGGTAAACAACAATGATCTTGACTTCATGAAACTTGAATTTCAATAAGGGGAAGACTGATGATTAATTAATAGCAAGCCAATGTTCCCACCACACAAGCCTAATCTGATCCTTTGTGCTAGGAGCGTGAATTACTCAGGTGACACATGTGACAGGGGCTTAAAATTTTAGTTGGGATATGAGGCAGTGACGTAAGCCAAAGGGAAAGGTTTGGAAGGTGAGGAAAGGTGTTCCAAAGGAAGGACCAATGGACAAATGTCCTGAAAAGGGTCGACATGGCATTCCAGGGCAGCCTTCTGTCCCACCTGGAAGGCTTGGTCACAGAATCTCCTTCGATGGACAAGATCAATCTGTGTATGAGAAGGGTTGGAGTCAGAGATGGTTCTCATTCATGAAGGCTATCATGAAGCCTATCATCTTTGTGCTGGGATACAAACCAACATGTGCTGACACATTCTGAAATCTACCCTGTGTCTCATCGTAGGGCAATACAAAAATCAATACTTTCAACTGGGCTAAAATTCGCAAGTTGAGTTTTAAGAGAAAGCATTTTCTCATCAAACTTCATGCCAACATCTTGGTAAGCAGCTTTCACCCCTTTTGTTTGCTTGGAATTTCTTATTTGTTTCTGCAAGTGGAATGAATGTGAGTAGTGGAAATTGGCTCCACCTGCTTCTACACAACTAGCTCAAGCTTTACTCACATTTTTGTTAAAGGTAAAACACTAAGAATTCTGATTTTCCATTCAGAATTAATAAAGTCATAGGAAAATGGGTCAGTTGGGCTCACAGGTGTCTGTGGAAATTATTTGTGGGAGACTGATAAGTCAAGTGAGAGTGTGGAGATCTAGGACTATGGAAATAAACATTTGATGTTCTTTAGCCCATTTTATAAAGTGTCTTCATTCATTATCCGTAAGGGAAATTATTGAATACTTACTATATGCTGTAGCCAAGCAGAGTGTGGGTATACATGTAAGCAAAAGAAGCTATTATTGGGTAAGCTTGTTCTGTATAGGTTGATACTTTAAAGGTACTAGAAACAATGCTCTTTTGTGACTATACAGAAAATAAAATGTGTTTTCAACTACAGAAGATCCAGTTTGGCCTGTACTCTTGGGCATTATATACATGTGTCCATTTGAGCAGTGCATGGGACCAGATCCAATGTGAAACTCATGGAGAAAGCCCTGGGGGATGCATGCAGAAATCTGGGAAGGAAGGAGAGAAAGGGGGTCAGTGCGGCGGGTTGGTGAAACTGGAGAAAGAAGGTTGTGAATGTGCCCATACCCTTTCACTGAGGTATATAGTGAGTCAGATGATGGGAAAACTCTTGAACTCTAAGTCTGGAGGGCCAAGCTCCCCTAGGGCAAAATACAGGAAAAGAGCAATAGAGAACACCGCCGAACAAAACGATACTTAGAGGAAAAAGTGTTGCTAGCTGGTCCATTAAAAACACATGCACACACAATCATCCTACAAACCCTTGCATCTGTAAGAATACATTCTCTCCTTTCTTTTTGGTCATTTAGAACTTGTCACCACGAATGGATGCCATATGATGTTCATTTTAACCTAATTTATAACTTAATAAAAATGTTCCTAAGAAGGGGGAGGTGAGAAAAAAGCCATGTAAAGTGAAGGGAGTATGTAAAGCAAGCCTGGGAGAAGGCTCTGCTTGTGACTGGTGACCCTCTTTGTTCCTCAGAAGCTTGCCAATCATTTGATTTTAGTAGGTGTGAGACCCAAAAGAAACCAAATGGAAAATCAGAAGCTGAATGGGGCCCAGGACAGATAGTGTGGAAGGTACTAGAATTTAAAGGTCTTTGCTGTTTTCAAAGCATGATGTGCTGGATGGAAATTGGTTCATGCAGGTATTATGCAAGGACACTTTGGAGTTCACCATGGCCAGCCGAGATGCGTGTAAGGCTTTCTGGAAGACTTGTGTGGAGTACCATGCTTTCTTCAGGCTCTCCGAAGAGCCCAAATCAAAGCCCAAAGCCCTACTTTGCAGCAAAGGTTCCAGCTTCCGCTATAGGTAATTAAATTCTGCACATAGAAAAACTATGTGCACTACTTTTTCCAGTAATGCAGAAGGTTAAAGAATTCAAATTGTGGAAATAATAAAAAGTTGCTTCAGTTATTCTTATCTCATTGCTGGGACAAATAACCAACACTTAAAATGAAGAAAGAACAGGTTTATTTAGCTCACAGGTACTGGGGGTTTCAGTCCATACTCAGCTGGCTCCAAAGTAGAGTGGCAGATGGTAGAGAGCAGCAGTTCAGGGGGATGGCAAAGAGCAAGAGAGAGCAAAGGGAGAGGCAGCAGCAATGATGGCAAGAGAGGAAGGCTGTGTCTCTTAAATTGCATTCAGGCTATCTGCTCCAGGCTGGGGGAAGTACTCATACCCATAATCCCACAAGTACTCACACTCGTAATTCTAGCAGCAGTAAGACTCATAATCCCAGCTTTGTTCGTGAATTAGTCTCAAAATCTAGAAGTCCCTGCCCCATGACTGCATGAGGATTTGGGAGGACAATGAGATACATAACAAAAGTCCAGTTCAATAAGTCCACTTATCTGCTTCTCATTCTTAATGTTTTGTTTGTTTGTTTGTTTGTTTTTCTTCACAATGGGAGATTGAACTCAGGCCCATGTGCTTGCCAGGCAAGCACTTATTCTACTGAGCTATCTCGCCAGCCCGTACCCTTTTCATTCTTGATAGGTTGCCTTAGATCAACATTTCCTAACTAGCAGACAAGGAGAGGAGTTAATTACCTGCCAGATTGGGTCAGTGGGAGATAAGAAGTTTGCAAATCCATATTCAATGAACCCATTGTTTCCCTTACGTGCAACTTAATATCCAAACAATGAAAACTGAAGCTCAACAACATCCTTTGGGCAATTTTTTAAAAATAATTTTCAGACATTTTATATTTATTTATTTATTTATTTATTTATTTTAATGGCAGTCTCAGCCTGCCCTGGGGGTGGGGCTGGTGTAGCATGTGGTGCCAGGGATCGAACCACAGTCCCTGCAGTTGCCTAAGTTTTCCTAAGTAGGTGCTTTAGACCACTGAACCATCTTGCCAGCCCCTTTTGGTGATTTTTAGGCAAAAGATAGCATGACAGAGCCGTGGAGGATTCACAGGATTAAAAAGATTGAGCAATATTATGCTAGAAGCTCCTCACTCTAGGTCACACCTTTAACTAATGGAAGTAAAGTTGAATTAAGATCTTGTTTTTACTTGAACACACCAGCCTAGGAATTCATTAGAAGCAGCTTTCAAAACTCTTAGCTAAGATTAAAAAATTCTAATCGAATGCTTCCACACTAGGGATTTTTCAAGTAGTGGAAGCCTGCCGTAGTAAGAATTGAGTTATTTTAAAAAACACATATTTTTAATGGAATCTTTCCAAAGTGTATTCTACAAATCCCTGCCTTCTTAAACAGATGATACTGAGCATATTTTGCCCTTTTCTTAATGACCTGAGTTATTATAAACATCACTTACTATCCTCTCCAGGCAGCTGGAGTGCGGTGATGGCCTCAGGGCGGGGGAGGCATGTCAGGCCTTGCAGTTCAGTGATAAACGGCCCAGACTTTGGGGGTTTTATGATTCTTGTTATTTCTTTTTTGACTCTTGTGTTTCTTTTAGCAGTCAGCTGGATTTCTTTGCTAGTGTATGCCTGACTTGAGCAATCCCCTTCTACCATTTATTTAGCTGATTTTTGTCTCTGGCATGGAAATGATTATATAAAGTTAGTTGGTTTGAAAACTTTTTAAAAGATTTAGGTTCCATGTAATTGAAGTTGCTGTATTTATGCCTGTTTGCAGGATACAGTATTATCACTACTGTGTCAGGTAAAAATTCACATTGTATGTAATTTGCCTGGTTGCTTTTGTTTTTAATGATAAGTGAAGCTGTCAAGTTTTGGTAGCCTGCTGGCTTATGACTGAAATTAATGATTTTTCTCTCATCTCTGTAACAGTGGGAGAACCCAAAGGCAACTTTTGGAATATGGGAAAAAGGGGAGGTTGAAGAGCTTGCCATTTGAAAGGTACATGGTTTTTCTTTACCGCCTGCTGACTTTAAATTAAACTCAGAGATTTATGTGCATCCTCATAGTTCCGTGATGGACGTTTCAGTGACTTCTCTCTTGGGCTTGCAGGAAACACTACCCGTCTCAGTACCATGAGCGACAGTGCAGGTCCTCACCGGATATACTCTCTGATGTATCAAAACAAGTAAGTTTTCCGAAAATTCCTACTTCTTAAGATAAATGTAATTTATCCAGATTTCAGCTGCTTCCAAAAACTGTTTCTGTCAGTCTTGTAATGTGTGTAAGAGATAGTGTGTCCTCATAGGCTTGCCTCCTCCAGAGGCTCTCCTTCTCCTTGCCACAGGTCTACTGGCTCAATCTTTTCTGCCAGTGGAAGACTATTCAGTGACCTACCACTGGTGTGTGCTCTACACAGTAGAAGGATATGGCACATTTTTAGATTGAAATCTGTATTAACATCTCACAATATACAGATCCAAATAAATTCCTATGACTTTCTATTTTGAAAAATAGAACTCTGCCTTTTCTATTTAAATGACAAATCTTACGGCTTAGAGGAAGGTAGAGTCTAGTGTCAGGTTTTAAAGTACTTTGCTGCTTATTTGTATAATGTAATGATGGTACTGTTCCCCTGCATCTGTGAGGTGATGGCTTCATTTGAGTTGTACAGTTGCAACCTTGTTACTCATTTTTCTTGAGAACATCTCTATAAAAATTAATTATGGGTCTCAGAAACTCTTGTGTCATTCTGAACTTGTTTTACTTTTTTCTTCTTTTTAGAAAAAAAAGAGACCCTTTGGCCTTCATTCAAGTCACTGATTAATTTTTATTCAGTAAGCACTAAAGTTATAATGGCTTAAATTACTATGTAGCATAGAAGCTAGCTGTGCCATTCATAGCTCTTCTCCTACGATTTGTATAAAATTGAGAAGAGGCTGAAGCAGGGAGGTTAGGGGACCTGCTTGATGTCACCCAGCAAGTCAAAGGCAGAAGCAGGACCTAGAAGGTTCCTTGATACAGCTACTGAATCAAACTGTTTCAAGTGCATGATTTCTTCTCCCATTTGAAGCAGAAAACATGGTGGTTGAAGCATAATGTCACTGAAAAAAAATAGTGTCAATGTACTAAGAAAGATTTTCATGTTTTTAGTTTTCTTTAGCTTGTTCATATAGTCCACTTCATTTTTAAGTTGCATATTTTATTAATATAGGTTTGCAGCACATGATTACATTTCTTATGGGGGTTTGTGCATATACCTAACACGTTTTAATTCTTTTTAACTCATGACTTGGAATATGGTACTGAAGGTTATTACCCTTTACATATATCTTTAGCAATTAGGAATACAATACAGACTGAAATGACTTTGTGAAAACAAACTTTCCAAATTCAAGGCTAAGATAGAACCCTATCCCAACCTCAACCAAATATCTTTTTCATTCTTTCACCAATATGTCTTTTCCTTCAAGGTGGAAGATATGAGACTAGCCCATGGCAGTGGGTACTTCCGAAATGTGAATGGAGCACATGCCTCTGAGCCTGTGCTGGACAGCAAGAGGAGGAACTCTGCAGTAGAGGTGACATTTGCAGCTGAGCTGGAGCATTCTAAACCAGAAACAGAGCGAATGTTGTTACATCAGTCGCAAAGCAGTTCCTCATTCCCTTTTATTTATTCAGATTCTGTTTTTAAAACTGACCCTGCTCCAGACCCCAGAGACTTCTTTGAGGAAAGGAGTCCACTTAGCTCCTTCCAAACAAGCTCTAAGTTTGTTAACAATTACTTAAGCACATCTTCTGGCCTCACAAGCAAAATGAGGCCAGTGAAGCAGCTAACTTACACAGATGTGCCCTATATTCCTTGTGCTAGTCAGCAAGTTGATATTATGCCTCCCCAAGTCTTCTTTTACGTGGACAAGCCACCCCAAGTAAACAGACAGTCTCCACTGATGGCAGAGGAGAAGGTAAGACTAGACAACTATATACAGCCCACTGCAATAAAGCCAGCCAAACGAAGCCCACGGAATATCAGAATGAAGAGCTTTCAGCAAGACCTTCAGGAACTCCAAGAAGCTATGCCCAGGACTAGTGGTAGGAGCAACATCAATGTAGATCTCGAAGAAGACCCAAATTTAGAAGATGCATTTGCATACAATATTCAAGAACAAACCCCAAAACGGTCCCAGAGCCAATCTGACATGAAAGCCATTCATTTTCCTTTTGGGTCAGAATTTAGGCCTTTAGGGCCTTGTCCTGCTCTGAGTTGTAAAGCAGACCTGCTCACACGTATGCTTGCAGAGCAGGAGTTCCCAGCAGTTCTAATGGATCAGACTATAGCAGAAAGGTATATAGCTAGTGAATCCAGTGATTCTGAGTCTGAGATTCTTAAACCAGACTGCTACTCTTTGTATGGCAAAGGAATAAAGTCACCCATGGCCAGAATCCGCTTGTCCTCTGGTAGTCTGCAGCTAGATGAAGAAGACGAGGATGTTTCTTTCAGCACACCACCTACTGAAGACAGGACTTTGCTAAAACCATGTAACTACTTCTTAACCTAAACTCTGTGAACTCTATGAACACTTCCAAGCCAGTTCCATGTTACCATCTTAGGTTTAAAAAAAAAACAACAATTTCTTTATAAATCATTTTCTATGTCACTCCTCATTGGTGTTAAGAGAATCTTCCAATTTTGGGAACTTGGCTTATGAAAGATACAGTTGATGTTTGGTACCCTGACTTCACTCTTCTATTCCCTAAGGAAATGTCCTTTCATCTCCAGCAGTGTGTCATCTCCATTATATACTTCTTCATAGAAATGGTATAAATGTAGGGCAGATTCTTCAGTACTGAACAATGGTAACAGGATTGGTTGGCATAGTGAACTGGTTTGTGACAACATCTGAGAATTGGTAGACTGTGACTGTGTTGGACATTTTATATTTAAACAGCATATATATATATATATATATATATATATATATATATATATATATATATATCACAGCATGGTCCTCCTATAATATTAGGAACAAGATGATAGCATAGACCCTCTCAACACAACACATATTTAGAAATAATATTGTGCACTTGGCAGAATTCTAAGCCCATGAAATTCATGAGGCAGGTCAATTTCTAAAGCCAGGTATATGCCTGGTGAGGATATTACGATGTTTGATTTATAACTTCTCCATTCTTAACATCTATATAGTAAAAGGGAATAGTTAAAAGATCCATTTGCTTATTGCATCTCTCCTGCCAGGATTTATTTTTGTCATATCTTGTTGCATGCTTGTAGGCAAGGAAATGAGATGCTATTTTAATAAAGAGTAATGGTAATTTCATTCCATTAAAAAAAAAAAAAAACAAGCATGGTCTTTCTTGTGTTTGAATCAACTTCAGAAGTGAATGGGTCTGGCTTATTACTCGTGCCAGGACAGTTAAAGAACAGAGAACAGGAGGGAGAGAAGTGAAAACATATTTGCAGGGACAGAGAACTGGAACCGAGGGGAGCTAAAAAGAAAAACAATAGTACTGACACCATACTGTGTCACTGAACCAAATTCCTACCCTTGGCCTATTCAGCATGACATCTTTATTTTGCTTACTGACCTTAATGTTAAGCCCAACACATTGTTAAACATAAGGTTCAATGGAAACTTCAAAGACAAAAAGCAATTTATAGGCAAGCTATTTTTATACATAAATTAATGAAAAATGGATAAAAGTTTCCTGTTCCTTACATCTGAAACATTCCTTTTAATGTACTTCACTCTACTACCTTCCTTTTCCTAGACTCATATGCAGTAGCTCACGTCTAGGTATTTAATAAGAAGACAGTGAACTCCAATCATGTATATGTTACTCTATAGGTTCTTGAAGCTATATAAAGTTTACTCTCAGACTTTCCTTTAGAAAAGATTCTGATTCTTTTTATGCTGTACATTATTTTTCATCTCAATTTCTGAGCATGTTTGCTAATTTTCTGTTTTTTCCAAGAGCTGTAGCATTCAAATGTACAAACATCCTTCTAGAAAGACAGTAATTAGGGGGACTGGGTAATTTATTATCTAACCTGGGATATTTTTAAAAGGGATTTTATTAATAATTTTTTAAGGTTGAAGGTAGAAATCAGG
>PVKN010044874.1:0-10027 GCA_004027915.1 Capromys pilorides
CCAATTGGGAGTTTTTGGCCAATTTCTTATTTTTTGTCTTGCCAGAGGTTTTCTTAATTTTCCTGATTTTGAAAGTACTAGCTCTTTTTATTGATGTGATTACTTTTCTGTTTTCAATTTTGAATTCTTTTAATGTCTTTGTTTACTTCCTGCTGCTTGATTTAGTTCTAGTTTATTCTTCTTCTGTTTTTTTAACCTAGATTCTTAGAAGGAAGCTCAGATGATAGAAAACTTTTCCTCTTTCCAAATATATGCATTTAGTACTACAAATTTATCTCTCAGCATCTTTGGAGCTGTGTCCCAGAAATTTTGATATATTGTCTTTTCATTTTCATTCAGTTCAATGTATTTTTAAATAGAATTTATTTTCAGAGCAGTTTTACATTCATATCCAAACTGAGCAAAAAATAGAGTTCCATATATTCCCCAGCCCCCAAGCGCACCTCCCTATTATCAACATCCTCATCAAAGTGGTGCATTTATTACAGCTGATGGATCTGTACTGACACATCATTATCACCCAACATTCATCCAGAAGTATACATTAGGGATCACTGTTAGTGTATATTTTATGGCTTTAGACAAATGTGTAAGGATGTATATCCACCATCATAGCTTTATCCAGAGTAATTTCATAGCTCTAAAAATCCTGTGTTCCACTTATCATTTTTCTTATCCCAGCTCCTGACAGCGTTTGATCTTTTTACTGTCTCCATAGTTTTGTCTTTTCCTGCGTTATATAATTGAAATTACTATGTGTAGACTTTTCAGATTAACTTCCCTCACTTATGTGGATTTACATTTCCTCCGTTTTTTTTTCTTTCATGATTTGCTAGCTCTTTTTTTTTAAGAGTTGAACAGTATCTCACTGTGTAGTTGTACATCAGTTTTCTTATTTATTCACATACTGAAGCACATCTTTGTTGCATCTGAGTTTTAACAAGTATAAATAAACCTGTTATAAACATCTGTGTCCAAGTTTTTTGTGTACATGTAAATTTTGTGTACATGTAAATAAATATTTGGTTAAATGCCAGGGAGCCCAACTGCTGGATTATATGGTGAGAGTATTTTGTTTAGTTTTGGAAGAAACTGACAAACTATCTTACAAAGTGGCTTGCCATCTTCAGTTTTCAGAAGTTTAGGTATGTTATGATTTGGCATAAATTTCTTTGGTATTCTTTTTTTTTTTTTTTTGGTCTTTTTTGAGACAGGGTCTTGCTGTGCAGTTCAGGCTGGCCTTGAGCTCACTTTCGTAGCCCAGGCTGGTCTCGAACTCGCACTGATCCTCCTGCCCTGCCTCAGCCTCCCAAGTGCTGGGATTACAGTTGTGCACCACCACGCCCAGCTCTTTGGTATTATTCTATTCCTGACTTATTTCACTTACTGAATTTATATCTCTTGCCAAATTTGAAGATTTTTCAATAGCATTCTTTGAGCACTTTTTTTTCTAAAACCTACCCTTTCTCTTCCAAGATCCCTGTGACACCACTGTTAGATCTTTGTCCTACAGTATTATCAATACTGACCTTCCTTTTTTGTACTTGCAGTTCTTTGCCCTTATTATTCAAATTTCTATTGTTCTATGTTGATTTTGGTTTTCTCCATTTTGCTTATTCTGTTACTGAGGCCTTCCACTGAAATTTATATTTTAATTATTTTATTTTTTAGTTCTTGATTTTGATTTGTTTTAAGTGTACTCCTAGTTGCATGTTAAAGGATTTTTATTATGGCTACTACATCTCTGTTTTGGTGTTGGCACCTATCTACTGTCCTTTTTAACTCAGTTTGTAATTTCCTGGTTGTTGGTATGTAAGCGAATTATAATTGAATCTTGAACATTATGTATTATGAGACTCAGGATCTTACTCAAATCTTCTGTTTTGGTTGATTTTCTCTGACATGGTTTCAGCAGGGAAAGGGAAGCGCTGCTTTGTTAACTGTCAGGTGGACACAGATGTCAAAGCTGTCACTTGGCCACTCTTGATGTCCTTCTGGATAGCAGAGGGAGTTTGGCTTCTTTGTGGTTTCTGGTAAGTTGCAGTAGGAGTAGTCTCATTACCACTAGGAATGGCGAAAGCCCTGGCTATTTCCTGGTTCCTCTGAAACCATCCTATGGGAGATGGAGCACTGTATTACTGGATGGAGGTGGAAGGCCAAACAGGCCATGTAGTCTCCACTTGTATTGCTGGGAGAGGAGAAAGGTTATACTAGCCTGCAGGGATGAAAATGAAAGTCTCTCCTTTCTATTTGGCTGTGTTTGAGGTCATTCCATCAGAGATAGAGGGATACCTCATTTATGTACCCTGGTGAGGGTAGAATTCTTGGAACCCTTCAGGTGTTTGCTGGCATCAGTTGGGTGGGCCATATGTGTGTGGTGTTTGGCTGCAGTAGAGCAGTTATTGTCTGAAATATTTTGCTTTTGCTAAACTGTCCCTTTTTGTCCTTTTTTTTTTTAAGTTTATTTTATTTTTAAACCTCATTTACTTATTTATTTGTGTTCTGGCCGGCTCAGCCTGCCTTGGGGGTGGGAGCTGGTGCAGCATGTGGTGCCGGGGATCGAACTTCAGTCCCTGTGGCCGCCCAAGCAGGCGCTCTAGACCACTGAGCCATCTCGCCGGCCCTTTTTTGTCCTTTTAGTAAGCTTCTTTTGTTGATACTTTTTTCTGAAACTGTCAGTTTTCTCCCCTTACTAAGATTCATGGGCTCCAAGTCTTATAACCATAAGGCAAGAAGAAAATTGAAGAAAATCATTGCCATATTGTTCCTCAGGCCCCAAGGTCCCTAGCTGATTTGTCTTCTCTCTGTTTTTTTTCTTCTCTCTCTCTTTTTTTTTTTTTTAGAGTTTTCTTATGTTTGTTTTATGTACAATATCCAGGGTTGTTTTTTTTTTAGCTTTCTTAATGGGAAGAGTAGGAAGAAGTATGTCTACTACATCTTCCTAGGTGCATAAGTCCTGTGACTAACTTTTAAACCTGTCTAAATCAAATATTTTCAAGATCAGAGTTGAGAAGTTACTATTTTAAAGGCTTATTTTAGGGGCCGGGGTGATAGCTCTGTGGCACAAGTGCAAGGTCATGAGTTTGAACCCCGGTCCCACAAAAAAAAAAAAAAAGTATTATTTTAACATTGTGCTAATGACCAGTGTAAAAGTGAAATTCCAGTAGTGTTTTGAAAATCTTAATGGTCCCTGAAAAGGAAAATGGTCATTATGAAATTCTTACATTAATAGGGCATCAGCTTTAATTATTAACCAACCTTACAAGGATACATTAATAGACTGCCCTTAAACCCAAAATTTTAGCTTTTAAATTCATCTCTCTCTCCCCCCCCACACACACACAGAGTTATGTTTTATGTCTAGTTGTCCCCCCAAAGCCTCATGCAGTCATGGGGCGGGGACTTCTAGAGTTTGAGACATGAGTCATAATCCACTGGGTTTATGTGTTTTAGTACTGATGGGATTATGAGTCCGAGTACTTCTGGGGTTATGAATGGGGCCTAAGGTGAACAGGCTGAGGCAGAGAGCCTGAATGTAACATAAAGAGAGATAGAAAAACAGACTGGAGTTGTTGCTGTCTGCTTCTCTGGTTAGTTGGTTGCCTCTGTCGCAATTGTTGCTGTTCCGCTGCCATGAACTGGATGCTCTTTGCCCTGTTCCACTCAGCCTTGGGCCAGCTGAATATGGACTGAAACCTTCAGTAACTGTGTGCTAAATAAACCTTTCCTTCCTTCATTTTGGGTGTCTGGTATTTGTCCTAGCAACGAGAGAAGAGTAACTAAGACACACACACACATACACACACACACACACACACACACGGGTGTGCCATCATGCCAAGCCGAATTTCCTAATTTAAATGCATTTTTGTTCTACTTGACTGTTTGATTGGCAAGTATGTTTCACCTCATAGCTGTCATTTTATTTCTCCATTAAGAACACATCTGTTTAAGTAAGTAAAGATATCTTCTGGAGTAAACATAGAGGAACATATCTGGATTTAGTGCTCGTGGCCGACAGACAAGGCTTGCTGGCCAGTAACAGGAAAAAAAAATCTCCTTTCAGTCTACTCCCTGGTAAGTGGTCTGTGGGTTTCAGAAACTTGCCCCTAGCTGTGCTCTTAGAGCATCCAATGTTGGGGAGGAACCCTGTTCAGAGTGGCAGGACTAGGTTTTCAGAAGAGAACACATAATTTCATGTCTAATTCCAAAGTAAATGACTTTTCCTGTTAATATTTCGGGGGAAGGAGCAGAAGGAGGGGTTTGTATTCCCAAAGTACTAGCGGGTTCACAGACCTTTTAGCCTACCAGAAGACAGGAAACAGCTGTAGTCAGAAATGGTTTCAGATACACACCCACACAGACATACACTTTGTACTGGCTTTTCAGTTACATACAGATAGTACCAAAGCCAGCAGCATGTAGGTACTTCGAAAGGGAATGAAGGAATTCTCTTGGGTAATAATGAAGGTCTAATACATACTTAAGAGCTTACTTTTTAAGTCTTAAATTCTGATTCATCACACTTTCAAATTTCAGGATTTCATGGTGATCTGTCTTTTTAAAAATTTTAATTATTTGTTATTTAACATACATCCTATTTTCACGGAAATAAGCATATTTAGTGCTTCATTTAAAACTAAATTATGGCTCTTTGTGGCTCAAAATGATAGCACATGGAGCAAAGGCTCAGGAACCGCTTGTAGCATAGATTTAGGCTGTGAAGAAGTATTTAGAATCAGGGCTTAAGCACTGGTGGTATGGTCCTCTGAAACCAGGGCTAATAAACATTAGTCTTATGAATGCTGAGGATTTTTTTATGTAATCATGTAAGTAGCAGCTGATGTTGATTCTGAGTAGCTGCTTTAAGCTAAAAACTGAAAGATTTCTTTGTCATTAGAATTTGTATTAAGGCTCTTTGCCAGAATATTCCAAAATCTTGGTACACATTTGGCACATTTTAATAATTTAAGAGAAGTGGTTTAACATCTGATGACTGACGCTTTCTTACTTTTCAGAGTTATTATTTAAGCTTTCAATGTTTCGTAGTGCCTTGAAGAACAAATTATACCACCCTCATGGTCTGTATAAATGTAGCCTTTTAGTACCAGTAAGAATAGTGTACTTTAAATTCTTTCTCTGTGTTCTGATCGTCACTTAGTTTTTATGCTCAACATATCGTAAATGTGGTCTAAGTGTTTGGCTCACTTGGGTCAGGAACTGTGGTTTTGAATTTTAAGGAGGACTTTAGTCAGAACCATGTTTTTTTTTTTTCCCCTGTCTTTTGAGGAAATGGTTGAAAATACTCATTTTTTATTTGGTTACAACAGTATATTTTATAGTAGTCACCAAAAAAGTGTAAAATTTGTGTTGCTGCTAATTCTTGTCTAATGTATAAGTACTTCGTGCTGAGCATTAATTTTTCTGTTCCACAGAGACATTGTATCAGTACCACAGACCTAACTTCTTTCTTTGAATATTTTTAAACTTAATGTATTTATTGAGCTAAGTTTGCATAAGATTAAAATCATTATTTTTGGTTTAATCCAAGGTTTTGTGATCTTTGAAAAACTCATATGACTGTGTGTTCACTGCCTCAATGAATGTAGAATGTTTCTGCATGCTCCCCCAGTATTCCTATAGTGCTTCCATTTTGTAATCCCATCAGCCATGTAGCCAATCTGCATGCTTGGCAGTATTTGGTATTGTCTTTTTTTCTTTCTTTTTTTTTTTTTTTTTCCTACCATTCCAGTGGTGGTTAATAATGTTTTCTTTTCTTTCTTTTGGTATCAGGAATTAAACTCAGGACCCTGTGCTTGCAAGCAGATGCTTATGCTGCTGAGCTATCTCCCTGGCCCAATAATGTTTTCTTGTATCTTTTATTTGTATTTTGAAACCTTTGATGATGCTAGGGTTTTTATTTTGTTTTGTTTGTTTGTTTTAACTGGGAATTGAACTTGGGACCTCTTGCTTGCCAGGCAGGCACTGTTCCATTGAGTTATATCCCAGATCCTGGTGTTTTTTGTTGTTGTTGTCTTTCTTTCCTTTCCTTTTCTTTCCTTTCTTTTTTTTTTCCTGCTGCTGGAGATGAAACCTAGAGTCCTCTGCATATTAAGCAGGCACTTTAACACAGAGCTATAGCCCCAGGCTCTGATGGTATTATTTTGTGTGTGCATGTGCTTGTCATGTATGTAACTTCTCTGGTTGTCTCAGTTACTTTTCTCTTGTTGCTGGGACAAATACCTAACACTCAGAATGAAGGAAGAAAAGATTTATTTAGCTCAAAGTTACTGGAGGTTTCAGTCCATACTTAGCTGGTTCCAAGGCACAGTAGCAGAGGACAGAGAGCACCCGTTCCTGGTGGCAAAGAGCAAGAGACCAAAGGGAGGAGTAGCAGCAACAAATGGCAACAGAGAGGAAGTGTGTCTCTCTGTCTTTAGTAGATTCAGGCTATCTGCCTCAGGTTAGGTATAGCACTCACACTCATAATCCCAGAAGTACTCAGACTCATAATCCCAGTGGATCATGAGTTAATGTCAAACTCTAGAAGTACCTGTCCCATGACTGCATGAGGTTCTGTGGAGACAACTAGACACAAACAATAACATTACACCCCTTGGCCCCAAAGTCTCAGGCACATCCCTTTGTACAAAAGCCATTTTAGTCCATCTCTAAGAGTTGCCCAAGTCCTAACAGTTTCAACTTTGTTGAACAGTCCAAGTCCCAAGCTTCCTCTAATATCCAAGGCATACTTTTAGCTATGAACCCCTATACAAAAGAAAAGTTAAACATTTCCAAATTCAAAGGCACATAATAAACATTACCATTCCAAAAGGCACACACAGCAGGATATGAAGAATTGGGACCAAAGCAAGTCCAAAATTCAGAAGAGAAAACATTAAGTCCTATAGTTAGGGCCAGGAAGATAGCTCAGTAGAATAAGCACTTGCCTGGCAAGCCCAAGGGCCTGAGTTCAATCCCTGGCTCTGCAATAAATAAATAAATAAATAAATAAATAGTCCTCTAGTTAGTTCCATGTGGAACATCTGAAGCAATCTGTGGCAAATTGTGAGCTTCATATACTTTGCCCCTATGGCATGCTTGGTGTTAGCCCGTGGCTTCTTTCCTAGGCTGGCTTTGCTACCTCCTTGCAATTTTCCTCAGATGATCCCTGTTCCAGGCTTTTCCAAATTTCTAGAGTTTCCATTCAGTGGGCTTCTCACAGATTCACACATTGTCTTCTTAGGGGCACACTGCCTGGCCTCCTAGGCCTTCTTCTGAAATCGAGGTGGAAGCCTTCTTAACCTCAGAACTCCTACATTCTGAAATGTCTAAAACCAATGCCATGTGGATGCTGCCAAGGTCTCATGCCTGCTGGATCAGCAGCCAGGCTTTCCTCTCTTTTGACTGTAGAGTTCAAGTGCCTGGATTGCTGAGCACTCTGACTTTGATTCTGAGGAATAAATTCTTCATGCTGGCACCATTTTGGAACCTGATGTGGCCACTGCTGCCATTCTGGAACTAGGGCTCTGTGGCTTTTTCTGCAAGGCGGAGTCCCTGACCTTTGCAATTCTCAGGCTGCAAAGGATGGAGACCTGCTACTTCCTGTGATACCCTCAGGCCATCCTTTCCATTCTATTGTTCCTTCTTGGCAATGGAGAGCCTCTCAGCTCTGTCTTTGCATTCCACAGCTTTAGGGAGCTTCCTTTCTGACCAAACTCATATTTTAAACATCCTCCTGGGCTCTTTGCTCTTGATTCTCAACAAAAGTCTGACTAAAAGCCCCCAACAATAGCCATGCCACTGCCTCAATATTTGATTTTTTTTGCAAGATTAAGCAGTCACACTTAATGTCAGTCTCAGGCAAAATCTCTGGACATAAACAAAATGGAGACAAATTTTCTGCCAAGCCAAAACAACATTGTCTGGACTCCAACAACCCATACAGTCTTTTTTCCATCAGAAACCACCCCAGTGTGATCTTTACAGGCAGGATTTCTATCAGCCTTCTGTTCTTTTGATCTCTAACTAGAATCTCCTGTACAGAACAGCTGAAACTGTTCCAGGGCTTCTCTTGTAGGCAATATCTCCAAACCTTTCCTATCTCTTCTCGTAAACCATTTTCAAAAGTTTGTAATCCACATGGTCAGATATTCACAGCAACAACCCTATTCCTGGTACCAAATTCTGTCCCCATTACTCTTCTTTCATTGCTGGGACAAATACCTGACACCCAAAATGAAAGAAAGGTTTATTTAGCTCACAGTTACTGGAAGTTTCAGTCCATGCTCAGCTGGCTCCAAGGCAGAGTTGCCTGTGGCACAGAACTTTCATGGTGGCAGCAAAGAGCAGAGAGCAAATGGGAGGAGGAGCAGCAACAATGGCTACAGAGAACAAGTCGATCTCCCTTATATTGCATTCAAGGTATCTAACCCTGCCTGAGTGTACACTTACATCCATAATCTCAGCAGCACTCACACCCATAATTCCAGTGGATTATGAATCACAGAGTCTGGAAGTCCACTCCACGCATTCCTGAGGCTTTGGAGGGACAACTAGACACAAACCATAACAAGAGGTATTCAACAGTGGGTTTTGTATTATACATTGCTGTCCTCAGTGTAGTAGCTCAGATTGCAAATACCAGCATCATACAGGCTTAGGCAGAAAAGGAGGTGAATGCATTTTATAACTTATCAGAGCAGATTTATTTTTATTTTGTAGTAAGACAGACTGTGAAAGACACAATTTAAAACGTAATCTGTTCTTTTTCTCCATTACTGGAGTTGAACCCAGGGAGTGCTAAATTACATTTCCTAGCCCTGTTGTTGCTGTTATTGCTGTTATTTAAGGTAGGGTCTCACTAAGCTAGCCAGGCTGCTCTAGAACAAGTTATTCTCCTATCCTCCTAGTATCTTGAATAGCTGAGATTACAGGCACATGCCATTGTGCTAGCTTATCCATTTTTTATTTTAAGAATGTACCCAAACAGGGACCAGGGAGATAGCTCCGTGGCACAAGTGCCTGCCTGGCAAGTGCAAGATCATGAGTTTGAACCACGGTCCCACTAAAAAAAAAAAAAAAAAAGTACTCAAACATTTTATGTGTGTGTTTTGAACTTTACCACTGAGGTTAAGAATTTGTTTTAATCTTGAGTACCTGTATACAAGACATCAACGCAAAAGTACAAGATGAGATAGATAAGCGTTTAAGTTTAAATATAGATATACAATAATATAAAAATAGTGACTGTCTTGATAGGATGTAAGAGGAGGAAGGAATCAGATATCACTAGAGCTGATATAGATGTACTAAAGCCTCAGCTTTGTAGAGAGGACCTGAGCTTTTGAGGACATGGACACATTTATACTGTCCATAGAATGTCTGGAGGAAAAAAAGGAAGTGACTACTCTACTTGAAACAAAACGGAGGGGGCCAGGGAGATAGCTCTGTAGCACAAGTGCCTGCCTGGCAAGTGCAAGGTGGAGCACCAGTCCCGCAAAAACAACAACAACAACAACAAAAAGAAACAAAATGGAATGGAGCAGCCACATTCATTCTGTCAGTTTCTTGAGTTCTGTTACCATCAGATAATTTAACATATGAAACTTTACTTGAGAAATTTTCTCATCCAGAAAACTATGACAGTTCTGTTTGCTACCAGGTCCAAGACATGACTTAGAAAATAATAGAGAGATGATCAGAGACTCTGAGATAGTAAAGACTAGGCAATGGGTAGTATACTTTTGTACCTCTTTGTATTTTGTTAGGACCCTCATTCCAATCCATTTCTGCCATGTGGCTGTTAGAGGTGAATTTCTAATGCTCAGCTCTGATCCTACTGCTGCCTGATTAAGACTCTTACTGAACCCAAAATAAAACCATGGAGTTCCATAGCTTGTAGCTTTTCATGGACTGACCCAAAGCTGCCTTTTCAGCTTCTACTCCCAAGAATCTCGTTCTGTGCCATAATAAACTATAGATGAGCCCAAATGTGCTATGCTGTGCCACTATACTTACTAATTCT
>PVKN010044875.1:0-10027 GCA_004027915.1 Capromys pilorides
GAAGAAATAGTCCAGCTCCCCTTCAAATTCAGTAACAATATAAGTCAAGTGAAATACTATGAAGAATAAGAGAATTATGTGTTTCGAGTAACCTTGCTGCTGGTTGAATAAAAGTTTGGCTTTTGTTAACAAGAATCTCACTTATCACTGTGTTTTCATCAGGTTCAAATACCTAACCCAATTCATTTCAGACTAAACAGGGTTAATACCTGTATCTAGTCACGTAGGCATAGGAAGGTGCTCATTGCTCCAACATTGATGAAATTCCTATTGCTTTGCATATTTCTTCCTATGTCTATTTGTCATGATACTGGAGCTTTTAAGGAATGTTTTGGCTTCTGCTCATATGGTGAAGTCCTTATGAGCCTTTTTGAATTGAACTGACCTCGTAAACAGTTGTCCTAAGGACATCTCATCTCTTGCTGTCTCCCCTTTCTTTTTTGCCGTGTTGGGGAAGCATGCTTCTCATCGTACCAGACACATAACTAGTATGGAAATTTACCCGTGATATTTAAGGCATTATCCATGCAGTTATTTGCCCTTGTCAATTTTGTGCATGCTTTTTGAAAAGCATAAGGTAGCCAAAGAAAGAAGAGAACATTCTTGACTTCAGATTCTGTCTTTTAGATTACGAAGTGTAAAAATGGAGCAGAGGAAACTGAATGACCAAGCAAATACCTTGGTGGATCTGGCAAAGGTGAGTTGGAGGTGCCCAGCGCTTCTGGTCATGCCTGTTAGAGTTGCTGGTAATAATGCTACAGTAGGAGCCTGTCCTAAACTGATTATCAAGCTGAAAAGACCATCCTAAAAATGTTCTTTCTTAAAAGTTTTTGAAAAGCTCTTACATAAAGTACTCTTCCATTATGTGCATTATTCAATCCCCACTCCATCCCAAGGCTTCCCTAATTGCAGTGAATTGGAATTGCCACAAAAACATAAGTGAACTGAGACAATATCTTTGGGATTCGGAAGTTTCCTGCCTGAGAATGGAACTGTGATGTGACTGCCAAGTTCCAGCCTAAATAAAACTTACCAAATTTTGTACATATTTTAGACAAACTCAGAAGAATATATGATTGAAATTTCTTGAAAGACTCCAGAAATTAGATCCTAAAATAAAGTGTATTCCTTTCCCCAAAATTAAACTTTTTGTGTTTTTTCTTTTTATTATTTAGCAGTCATATCGTGTTTTGAAAAGTACATTAATCATCTCCTAGTTCTCCTACCACATGCATACAATTCATCTGATTTTTGGTTGTGCCTCCCCAAGGAAAATCCATTTTCAACATAGAAATATTTAATCAACAGGCAGAGTATTGCATCCTATTAAACTAATTCTAAGATAGGTTGTAGGTAAGCATGCAGCCTTTTAACACAAAAGTTTCCAAAGAGGGAGCTCTCGGTTGCATCTGTTTATCCTGTTTGTTTATTTGACAAATTATCTAGGCTCCTTACTATAGCCTCAAATTTAACCTATGAAAATTATGCTTTGGACATAGTCTCATTAGCAAAACATCGATATTATATTGATTTTTATGCATATCTCTAAATATACTATATAATTCATATTGGCAATAAGTATTTAATGCATCAGCTGAGAGCACATGTGTATGAAGTATAAAGATAACTTCTCAGTTAGGACAGGCTCATCATTTCTGAGTTAAATGAGCAAAGAAATTAAATATTTTTCATAAAAATGTAAAACAGACTACTTGGAAATATAGTTTATAAAAGTAATTATACTTCAAGAGTGCATAAGGGAAGCAAAATGCTGTTGCCAGTTATTCTTTAGTGTCATGCTTATTATGAACACAAGTCTGCGCTGCTCTCAGGTTTAGCAATTTTTGAATGAGTGGATATTGGTCACATATTCTGGAGGGTATAATGTCAAAAACAACAAAAAAAGGTGAATGTCTTCCTGGCCCAGCTGAAAGAAGGAGCCTCGATTCTGAGACTGAACTTGGTAGTGCCTGCCTGTAATCCCAGCTCTTGGGAGGCTGTAAACAGGTGGATCACTATGAGTCCGATCCTGTAGTGAGACCCTCAACACTCTATACATCCTTCCCTAAAAAATACAGAAAAAAATTCATTCTAATACAATCTAATCTATATTCTTTATTGTTCCTTAAATATTGCAAAATGAATTTGATATGCTAATTTTTCTAACCATTAAAACACACACTAATAAAACCTAAAAAAAAAAAATCACACTATACACACAAGTGTTAAATTGAGGCATTTTCCTGTCTTTACGCAACCTACCTAACATCTTTGGGCATATCATGAGCAATACATGCACCACATTTCCTGAAACTTAATGGACTTAATGCCTGCCCATGTGCATGTCTAAGTCCTGGCATTGAACAGACATTGAATTTGCTTTATACTGTAGACTGTTCAGTCAGCTGATGCCCCTGTTACACTGGATGTCACCACTAGCAAACCAGTGCTAAAGTTCTATGCATGCCATGGAAAGTATACGTAAGCTTCTTAGTGTTCTGTCTTTACATTTTGTCAATCCTGTTTTCCAGACCCAGAACATCATGTATGATATGATTTCCGACTTAAATGAAAGGAGTGAAGACTTTGAGAAGAGGATTGTTACCCTAGAGACAAAATTAGAGACTTTGATTGGTAGCATCCATGCCCTCCCTGGGCTCCTAAGCCAGACCATCCGACAGCAGCAGAGAGATTTCATCGAAGCTCAGATGGACAACTATGACAAGCATGTCACCTACAATGCTGAGCGGTCCCGGTCCTCATCAAGGAGGAGACGGTCCTCCTCTACAGCGCCACCAACTTCATCAGAGAGTAGCTAGAAGAGAATAAGTTAACCACAAAATAAGACTTTTTGCCATCATATGGTCAATATTTTAGCTTTTATTGTAAAGCCCCTATGGTTCTAATCAGCGTTATCCGGGTTCTGATGTCAGAATCCTGGGAACCTGAACACTAAGTTTTAGGCCAAAATGAGTGAAAACTCTTTTTTTTTCCTTTCAGATGCACAGGGAATGCACCTATTATTGCTATATAGATTGTTCCTCCTGTAATTTCACTAACTTTTTATTCATGCACTTCAAACAATCTTTACTACTACATTATATGATATATAATAAAAAAGTTAATTTCTGCACATACTTGTTTGGTCACTTGACATTTCTAAACTTTCACTTCTCACATTCTTTTCAAGGCAAAATGACTGCCATCTGATCCATGGTGATTATTTTGATTTGCAAAACTTGAGCAAGCTTGAAAGGAACACTTTCTTTCATATCCTTTCCAGGAAGATTTTCCCCTCATTCTGATTTGTTAGCATTCCACATATTGGAATCCACATATTATTCTTTTTTCTTAATCATTCATTCATTCATTTATTCATTCATTCATTCATTTGCTACAGAGTCTCACTACACAGCTTGGACTTGTAGCGATCCTCCTGTCTCAGCCTCCCCAGTGCTAAGAGAATAGGCATGCACTACCACACCTGGTTTCAGTGGCCAGCCCAGCACACCTGGGGATCAAACCCTAGGTCCTTGCACTTGCCAAGCAGATGTTTAGACTGCTGAACTATCTCCCTATTGCCTGCTATCAGTTTTGAATTTATACTGGTCACTGCTTGTCTCTCATTCTGCTTGTGTCCAAGAGATGTGGGAAAACAGGTTTATCAGATCTTATACAAACAATAGACACAGATGCTTTCAAGCATTATTTTACTACTATTTGACCAGCAAATTTACCAGATGAAAGTACAGGCTACCTCATTCTCTGTGAATATATGTGGCAGAGTTTTGCTTCTAAACAAGTAATGTTATGTCATTCCATGTATTTAATTATGATGAAGAGCTGAGACTGAATGTTACCGGAGGCATATATATATATATATATATATATATATATATATATATATATTTATGCGTTTTTATGTGGTTGCATATCCCAGTATAAGAAATATATGTGCATAACACATTACCTAGTACATGGTTCCCTCATGGTCTATGCTAACACTTTTAATAAGTAAATGCCATTTGATAAATTTCACAACTTTTTCACACTTGTTTCATGGGTGGTTGTGTTTGATCTGTGTGAAAGGAAGAGAGATAGTTATCATTACAAACTCACATATTTAGAAATTGATTAGGACTCCAGTGGGCTAGGAAAGATCATATTAAAGTGAATGGAATATGAATTCTTGCACATGGTGTTGTTTCCACATTCTATAGTGGCAGGGTCAGACATCATAAATTATCACAACCTTGGACAGTTTTAAGAGCAAATCGTCTGTATTGTTCTAAATTGGAAAAGAATTTCTGCATGTTCAGAAAAATCTGTTTAAGAAGCTTATGCCCTGCTCTTATACAATCCTTTTGGTATAAACTCTAAAACAAGGCAAGTTGCTCACATTATTATCAAGTATTTTCTTCTTTAGCACAGACTAGAGTGATATACTTGCTCTACTTAAAAAACATTTCCTGTCAAGATCAAAGCTACAAAGTACAATTGCTTTGTGTTGTTTATTATTCACTAACTGGACATCATCTGTGCTAGATGAAGACAAGACCTGGAAAGTCTTCTGGTAATATAAAAAAGCATAACAAGATGAAAACTTCTTACATATGGATACATTTTGCTGAGTGAAATGAATGTCAAGATCCTGCTTCATTAGAATTTCTACTTAGATAAAATTATTTTATAGATTTTGACTCACATTCAAGACTTGTGCAGAGAGTAGATAAGTTTGGTGCAAAGAGGCAATATAAGGGGGAGAGATTCTGAAAAGAATTTTTTTCTTCTAATTGATGCAGTTAATTCTTGTATCTTCTCCCTCTGTTGTGACTAAAAGGCAAAAGAGAGATAATTAAACTTAATTATCATCTTACTGATCAATTAGCACCATTACCCCAGAATATGAGGAGCCTCAGGAAAGAATAATGTGTTGTTCCTCTTCTGTAATTTAATTCTTTAATATGTATTTTAATTTTTACTTTTATTATATGTTTTTAGTACATTTTGATTACATTCATCATGTGGAGTTGGCACTCATAGCACAATTCTTTTTATAACTCAGAAAACCTGAGTTTTTATTTAGATTTCATTACCTTATACAGAGGTACCTTAATTCATGAGCATTTCTCCAGCCAATAATTCAGTTCGCCAACAGAAACATTGTGCAAAATTTTGCTCCATTTTGAGAACTCCCCAGGAATTGACCAATACAACTGTGGCCAACTTTTCCAGAATTGAGGAACGAATTAAGTTCCAGAACAAAGATATCACTATAGTATTTATTTTTCTCTTAATTGTAGCTAGTTAGGATAAGTGTTCTTTTATCCTTCAAACTTAATCCTACTTTTCCTGTTTCTCTATGCAAAGTAAAGCTAGTACATACTCCTTTTGCTTATGTTCTTTCTTAAAATGTCAATAAGCACAGTTTGAAGGAGGAGAGGCCCCATTCATTACAGACTTTCTGTTCAGTGGTTTGCTGAATGAAGTCCACTTAACAGGACAGTATTATCAAATTTCCTCACATTATGTGGAATCTTCAGGGCTCCTTAGAGGAGCCCTCTTTCAAGGTGATAGGTGCCATTCTCTTACTTATAGTTTATTTTCCAGCCTGTCCAATAATAGCTGAGTTCTGTTTATGTCATCACAGCCTCCCACACCATGGCTTATTTCTTTAGTGCCAGTAGAAATGATGTAACTTCCACAAATCATATACATTAAATAAGACCCCCTTTATTTTCATTTCCCTATTTAGTCACAGTGCCTTGAATCAGCCACTAGAAAGAATTCCCTATGCTTTTAAATAATCAAGGATGAAATAAATGTGAAACAGACATTAAGCTATGGAAATTTCATGTGTTTTCCTCCCTAATTTCTGCCCTCTTTGTGATTGCCTTCTAAAAAACAATATCCACTGAAATATCTGCAGTAACCAAGTTATTACTCCTCACCAGAGTATGGTAACTGAAAGAAAAGGCTATTCCTTAGAGTCACTGTCAACCTCAAGGAAGGGCCTAAATGTGACATCCCTCCTACACTTGAGTTCTGCCCTCTCTTGAGAAGCAGCATGGTGGACTGGAGAAGCAGACATGGATTGAAACTGAGCTTTGCCACTCATTAACTCTACGCACTTGCACAATATTAATATTTCTGAGTGTATTGTGGTCTTCTTATCTGTAGAACAAGTATTAAGGGACACAGATATTAGCAGTGCTCTGCAAAGCCTGCCATCTCCCTCATCAAATGATGATATTTTTCATTACTATTTTCAGCATAAGGCAGAAAACATTAAACACCTTCATTATCTGCCTACTTTCTTATAACTTTTAACATCTGTGAACAGAAATTATAAATTCCTCCTCTCACCTGTCTAATTTATACTCAAAACAAGATACTGGACTCTAGCTCATTCATTTCCTGGTCATATCACTGTTTTTAGTTTAATTTCCCTATCAAAAGGTACATAGACTTTGTTGCTTTGTCTTTAACATTAGCAAGGTTACCTAAGAGTTGAATCAAAGGAATCTCTTTTTCATGCCTTTGCTGATTTAAATCTGTGTAAGAGGACTGATGTGATTAGGATGTTTTAACACAATAATCCAGTAAATCCACAAAAAAGAAAATATTGAATTGATGGCTTGAAGTAAAACTAGAGCAGGTATTCTCAGGATGGGGCACCCTGGACTGAGGAGTAAGAGCTGAAGAACCTCTCCCCACACTACTGTCACTCTGCTGAGTTCCTCGTGGGCTGGTGTTTCTCAGCCATACTGTGGATAAAGGAGTGGCTCGTGAAGGGTACTTTCTAGTACTGCAGTTCCATAAGTCATGAGTCAGTGAACTCTGAAATAGAAAACACAGATTATAGTCTTACAGTCAAGTTCCTTTTGAATTTACAAAAATACTTAGAATCCCGTCCAACATGCCCTTTTCTGTGGCTTTGGCTTGTGCTCCCCAGGTGGTAGCCTGCATGTGCAAATAGGAAATGCCACCCCTTGATTAGAAAGCGCTGAGGCTGTTCTAGGGCAGTGTCAGGACATAGGAAATGGATGCTTGCTCTGTGTAGGGTCTAGTGAAAAGCTGAGTATAAAGGAGGCAGGGATAAGATAGAGGGCCTGGCAGAAAACTGAGCAGAAAAATGGGGACACCTCCCCAGTTTTCCTGGTAGGAACACTGCCTCCCTGTTGCTCCTCAAGAGAAGCACCTTAAGACTCCACAACCCAGATCTGTTGGGGACACATCTTAATCCTTAATTCCTTTCCCTGTCTAAACAATTCCAAGTATTTCCATTCACAGATGAGGACCTGGAAATGGATATCCAGCTCTTTCTTAAGTGTATTCAAAACAGGCAACAAATTCCTTTCTTAAAACTCAACCCAGTTTCCTGGGTTCTCCCATCCTAGCTCCTGCCTCCCAAATAAGGCTAGCAACAAGATACTTCCTGTTAGTCTTACCACTTGAAAAATATTTGAGAGCATTGAAAAACTAGTGTCCTCTTTTAAAAAAGTTATTTGAAGACTTTGAATTAGTTAAACTCAAAGGGAAAGGCCATGAGCATATGCTATAGGACACTGTGTGGCTATTACAAGAGAATCAAACAGATCAGAAAACAAACTCAGCGCTGCCTGTACACTCGAGCTAAAGCCCACTACCGCTCCTCCTGAGGCTGAGTTGAGTAATGAAGCCCTGGCTCCCCACACCAGCACTTCATGGGCCAGAGAGATTATCACACCAGACTTGCATGAGTGGTGAACAGGAGATAGCAGGATAAACTTACACAAAGATGATTCATCCTCAGTTTCAGGACAAAGAACTGAACTGGCTATAGTAAATGAATTTCAACATAATATACATTAAAAATCCTTTGTGCCATAATATCTTGAAGATACATTATCTTACCTGAAATATCCAAGTTCTTGTGTCCCCTACTATCTCTTAGGGTGGGCTAGCAATGTCACACACCTTTCTCTTTAAGGAACAAGTTTTATATATACAGTGAGTGTGTACAAGTCTGAGCCCTAGTAAATCCTGTGTCATTTTAGCTCACTAAGGTTGAACATTCATATTTTGTGAACTTGGTAATAAAAGTTCAAATTTAACCTGTTTTTATATTGGACAACATAATGCCTCTGAGAGAAAATTGTAAATACATTAAAGGCTTTTACTTGAACCAATATTTTTTTTACTTTTATATTAACTTTTTTGGTGTAGACATGATAATTTTTCTAACCAATATTGGCACAAAAATTTCTTCTCATTGAAATAAGAGAAAGTAGTTGTATACATAGTCCATTATCCATAATCGCAATGGATTGTTGGAAGAACTGGCAATGTCAGAAGCTGTTGATGTAAGCTTTTTATGGCTCAGCATACTAATCTAGCTTTACGTTTTATGTCTCGTGGTTAAACTTTTCTGCTGGGTGGTTAAGGGCAAGTTAAAGCAAAACCTGTATAACAAAAAAAGGAACTTTTGTATCTCCCAAGGTCAGTCAAGTCCCCTCAGGATTGACTTTGAAACCATGTACAGTGCTTTGTAAAACTGTTGTCAGTGTCAGCCATCTGGATGAGTCATGGCCACTACTTGACCAGTTTGCTCTCTGTGAAAGCCTGAGAGAATGTTTTTTCTCTGTGTGACTCTCCTTAGGCACACTATACATCATCTATCCCTTTCCTCTCTGGTCCCATATTCTCCTTGAACAAAAAATTTGGGAAACCACTGAGTTATAGGATGTTACAGCACAGGTTGAATCAATGTTTTACTTTTTGATTTCTAAGGAAAAAATTAGTCAAAATAACTGAGGATAGAAAAATATTAATGTCCCCTATGTTTGGTGGCTGTAAGGCATTTTTAACTTATTGTTTTAGAATTTAATCTTATACAATTTATATATGTTTCAAAACATTTTCAAGAACTTACAGGATTATAAATCACCATGGCAGGAAATACTAGTGACAAGAATCTTACAGTACTCTTAAAACAGGTTGCTTTAAGGAATAAAAGCCAAGAGCATGCTGCCTAATGACCAGAAACAGCCCAAGTGGGAGTATGCTTTGTATGTCCATGAGATTCCTGGTCCCTCATTTATAGAAGAATCACAATAAGCAATACTTCTATTATATAAATAGAGAAGGACTTGAAAAGTTAGTAAAAAGCAGATGCTGCCTTAAAGGAGATTACATTTTTAAGATGAAAAAATCATTTCCAAAGGTATTTAATAAAAACTTGTTTCCTTACATGGAAAGAAGGAGAATCAAAGTAATGTGTTTTTATTCTTGGAGTTAATTATTACAAATTCAAAAGTGAAAATAATTTTAGAAAGACAAAAGAGTGAAATAAAAAGCATAAAAACAAGCAGCACAAAGCAAGAAGTACAAAGTATGAAACACAGTGGCCTAATGAGAAGTACCAGTAGTGAATCATTCACTGTAAAAAGAAAATAAAATCTTGAGTTAAAAACAGGATGCATTCATATGCTTATGGTAAAATAAAGTGAGAGCAAATTAAAATCCAAACTGCGAGAAGAATTCAGACTGATACAAATAAACAGAATAGCAATGGCAATGTTTACTTCAACCTAATCCAGTCCAAGGGAAAAATAGGAACTCATAAAAAGAGTTACGGGCATGTTAGATCAGTAAGACTTTATTTACAAGAAAGAAAAAGCTACATGTTTGTATGTCCTAAATAGCAAAAGAGAAAAGTCAAAATTCTCAGATGTGAATAAAACACATAATTGTTGTTGCACACAGTCCACAAGTTAACAAAGTTCTTTTATGAAAAATATGTATTTCTAAAATTGACTGAAGATTTGGTAGAAGTATGAATGTGAAAACAACTGCAAAAGAAATAGAAATGTAGTGAAAGATCTAATAATGCTAATAGCACTCAAACCAGATACATTAAAGGAATAGGTAAATTGTGAATTAGATAAATTCCTGGACATTAGAATAAAACAAAGTTATCCAACTTATCTTATTAGAAACATAACCTATATTATAGTCACAAAACAAACTTAAAGCTCCAGACTAA
>PVKN010044876.1:0-10014 GCA_004027915.1 Capromys pilorides
ATTTAACTCAGTCTCTTCTTCATGTTTGGGGGATTGGTTGGAGAATCTTCAGCCAAACCTCCATCACAGGTCTTCAGCATGTAATTGCTCTTAGTTCACTAACTGGGTGCTAATTGTTTTCCTAACTTCTTGAGCTGCCTGGACTCAGTTCTGACTCTTTTCCTTTCTGTTTGTTTTTACCTTGTTTCTGACAAAGGAGAAAGACAAAGCTATTTTTTAATGGGGTGATGTCAATTATGTTACATTATTATATTTTTCTAATAAGGACAAAATGTTTTCAAACTACATTTTTTGTACTTCATCCTCCTTAACTATTGACGCTGGAGGATCACAATTTTGAGACTGTCCTGACAACTTATTGAGATTCTGCCTTGGATGGACAGGTGGAGCTGAGGCTAAATCTTAGTGGTAGAGGCTTGCCACAAAAGAAAAATAAAAAACCTTTACAGAGTACTCCTTTGGTATTTCTGTTTGAACTACTCTTTTTTTTTGGTTGGGGAGATGTCGGGAGTTGAGCTCCCACATGCCCGGAAGGCGCTGCGCTACTGTATCTCCCTGGCCCCTTTCCTTTGGCATTTCTGATTTGGCTGTTTATTTTTCTTAGCAGATCATGCTCCTTTCCCAAAATATGTAAGATAGTAAGATAAAGAATGATAATTTATGAAATTTCATAATACATAATCAGCAAAAAAAAAAAAAAAGATTTTGCTACATTCCTATAGAGGAGTGCCCAGCCTTATACCATTAAATATGTAGGGGAACTGAAATTTAAAATCAGCATAGTGTTTAGTGTTTATTGAAGGTTAATAAAACTATTAAAACTTTATAATGTAAAGCAGCTTTAAGATGATTTCACTTAGATGGATTCAGTATGTCCAACTTTTCAGGATCATTCCTATTTTTTAAAGATGAGTTTAAAACTTAGCTTCTCCTGGGTCTTTCCATCTTGGGTGGCTGATGTAGGCAGTGTTCTGACACTAAATGTCCCAAGTGGGAAAGTTCTATCCCTTGGCCTGTGTCTTGTTTTTCTTTCTGTTATTAAGTGTTGAAAATCATTATTTCTTGTTACTGTTAGGAAACTCAAAAATACACGTCCTTCTGATAGGATAGTGGCTTCATTTTTATTTATATGAGAGACAAGTTTCTGACAAGATGGCGTGTATACAAAATATTCTTTATCTTTCTTGTGCTTTCCTTTGTGGTAAACATTGTGAACATGACCTAATGTTCCTGTACTATACTGTTGAAAGGGATATATAAAGCATACCAGATTTCCCAAGCATGAATGGCATGTATAGCTGTGAAAGAAGGGCTTTTCTCTGGAGCAAGAGAATTCTAGTAAAGCTTTTTCATCATTAATCCCTCTTAGGACTTTTGTTCAGCTTCTTGGAATATGCCAGTCATAGTCCATCACTAAAGCATAGCCAGGCCATTTGGAAACTAAACAGTAGTACTTTGCTTAATATGAAATAATATCTCATTTCCTCTTCCAGATTCTTAGAAACTTAGAAACTTCTGGTACAGGTAAAAATATTCATGGTTTTTCTACTAGCTGGTGTCTTATTTTGTTTTTAACAGCTACATACTGAAGTGTCAAACGCAGTCAGATTTTGGCAAAGTGACGATGCAGTTTGAACTAGAAGTATGCCAGCTTCAAAAGCCTGATGTGGTGGGTATCAGGAGGCAGCGACTTAAGGGTGATGCCTGGGTTTACAAGCGGTTAGTGGAAGATATCCTGTCTACCTGCAAGGTGTAATTGATGGATGATTTCTATCCTGTCTGCTTGAACATGAGTGTAATACAGCCTACATGGAGTCTGGCATGACTGGTTTGATTTTAAAGTCCATTGGAGCTACAAACATTTCTAAAAAGCTGTCTTAAAGACTAATATCTTTCACTTTTAAATAAAAGATATTATTTTGTGGATAAAACAAAGACAAGCCCATCTGTCATTATCTGTAATTTTCTTTTTTAATCATGTGGCTTTGTCTATTAATAACTCTTGACCTCTCTAGATTCTAATCTATATGTGAATGTAAGCTCTTAACCTGTCTCCTTTTAATGTATAATTTCTTTCTGAAATAAAACTATTGTGAATGTAGCAGGCTTCTTTTCTTTGTATTTGCGTTTGATCCAAATAAAACCTCAAATGGCGTCCTGATTA
Source organism: Capromys pilorides (assembly GCA_004027915.1). Lineage (NCBI taxonomy): Eukaryota > Metazoa > Chordata > Mammalia > Rodentia > Capromyidae > Capromys > Capromys pilorides. Next base: position 2,165 of record PVKN010044876.1, read on the forward strand.
TTAAGTAGAGACTATTTGGAGTATGTTTTATCTGTTATCAAATATGCCTTGGGCAGAAAACCAGATAAGAATTCATTTGCATAATTTTTTCCCGTCTCTGATTTAAGTAGGATTTATTGAGATCGTTAACTAAGTCACAGCTGTGGTTACCAGAGTTAAACAACACATTTAATATGTTGAATAAAAGAGTATTGACTTCAGTAAGTATGTTCAGTCAACAATGATAAGTATCCGAACTGTGAACCCCAGTGAAATGTTACTTCATGGTAATTTCCCTAAGTCTCAGTGTTGGCTGCAATTTTGTATTTTTATTTCATTTTATTGGTCTCTAAAGGCCAGAACTCAAGTTACATTTGTATGGATTTTACCAATTAAACCAGTTGGGAAGAAAAATAGCACTGTTTCTGGTCAGTAGCAAGGGAATGTTTTGTCATTCATTTATTTAATAAACATTTACTAAGTACTTGTAAGTATTAGGTCCTGGAGCTGAAGATGATACTATCTAGTATACTCGGCATTCAGACTCTACTGCTGATGTGTAGACCACTACTTATAGCATTTATAGCATAGAGGAGGTGATCTGAAAGTAGGAATACTTCTTGGAAGACAGCATTCATTTTCGAAGGAGATACAGGAATTTGCTAGAAAGCAAAAGGGAATATGGCATTCTGACAGTGAGAATATGTACCAAAAGATATGAAATCATAAAATAATATAAAAGTGTCTAGGGATAGAAGCAGAAAGTGGTACAGGGGGCAATAGCAGGGGATGAAAATTGAAGGTAGCTGAAAATTCTTATATATGTTCTTATTAATACATGCCACTGTATGGATATATCACATTTATTTACTGGAGCATTGACTAGATGGACACTAGATGGCTTACAACTTTTGGCTATTATGAATAATGATATGGTGAACATTACTGTACACATTTTTGTGTGGACATATGTTTTAAGTTTTCTTGTATATATACCGAGGAGTGAAATCGCTTGGGTCATTTAATTTGGTTTTTAAGGAACCAAGAAAGTGTATCTGTCATTTTACAATCCTACCGGTGATGTATGAGGGTTCTAATTTTTTTACTAGTATTATTTATTCTCTTTTTGAGCCATCCTAGTAGGTGTGATCTTTGAGGATTGTTGCTTTTCCCTACTGACTAAAGTCATTGAGTATCTTCTCATGTGCTTATTGGTGTTTTTGTAGTTTCTTTTGTCAATAATTTCCCAATTTATGGCACTGTGATCAGATAGTATGCATGAGATAATTTCAGTTCCTTTGCATTTATTTAGGAGTGCTGTGTGTGCTAGTGTATGGTCTCTTTTGGAGAATGTCCTGTGTGCAACTGAGAAGACTGTATTCTGTTGTTGCTGGGTGAAACAGTCTATAAAGGTCTACCACGTCAATTTCTTCACAAGTTTGGTTTAGTTCTATTTCTTTGCTAATTTTTTGCTTGGTGTATCTATCTCTTTGTGACAGTGGTGTGTTAAAGTCTCCCTTTAAGGTTGTATTATTGCTCATTTAATTATTCATGTCTGTTAAAATTTGTCTTATGTGGGAGGGTGCTCCCACATTGGATGCATATATAATTATCTCTTCCTCTTGTAGTTTTCTCTTAACAAGTATTTACTGACCTTCTTTATCTCTTTGGATGATTTTTGGTTTGAAGTTGATATTGTCTGCAACCAGAATAATTAGTCCTGCTTTTTTCTGATTTCCTGTAGCATGGAGGATTGTTTTCCATCCTTTGACTTTTAATCTGTGAAATTTCTTTTTGAGTTAAATGTGTTTTTTGTATCCAGCATATTGTTGGATTTTGTTTCTTAATCCACTCTGCTAGTCTGTTTCTTTTGACTGGTGAATTGAGGCCATTTACTGGCTTAGCTTTATCATGTTATTTTCCTTTTATAGGTTCCGTACTTTCCCTCTCTTTTTAATTACCTGTGTTTGGTGGTTCCTTTCTGTTGTTTTTGTAGCTGTGATCACTTCTGGCTCTTTCAGAGTATCTGTCAGTACTCTTTGTAGAGTTGCTTTGATGGTCATGAGTTTCTCCAATTGTTCTTTGTCATGGAAGGATATTTCACCATTGAATTTCATAGATCATCTTACAGGATACGTCTGTCTGGGTTCGATGTTATTTTCTTTCAGGACCTAAAGTACTTCACTCCAAGCTCTTCTATATATCTCTATCTCTATCTCTATCTCTATCTCTCTATCTCTATATCTCTATCTCTCTAGCTCTATATATATCTATCTATATCTATATTTTAGTATGGGGTCTATGGAGCATCACTACACAGATTGGACTGGTAGTGATACTCCTGCTTTGAGCCTTCCAAACCCTGGGATTACAGGTATGTACCACCATGCCCAGTCACATTGGCTGTCTCAGCATGTCCTAGGGGTGGGACCGGCATGACACACCTGGGATTGAACCCTGTCCAAGCTGTTCTTGTTTTGATGATTTGTGTTGAAAAATCTGCTGTGATTCTGATGGGTTTTCCATTGTAGGAGATCTGTTTCTTCCTTCTAGCAACTTTTGATATTCTATTCTTTTGCCAAATTGCTGAGATCTCTATTATCATGTCTAGGTGTAGATTTATTGTGAATATGGTTGTGTAGAGTTTTATATGCCTCACTTATCTGTATGTCAGGTTCTTCTCTCATGTTTGGAAAATTTTCTGCTAGTACTTCTGTGAATAGTCTTTTTATGTCATTGTCCTGTCTCCTGTGGACAGGACCACATTGACCCCTATTATTATTTTTATTTTTTATTTTTTTTGTGGAACCAGGGATCAAACTCAGGACCTTGCACTTGCCAGGCAGGCACTTTTGCCCCTGAACTATCTTCCTGGCACCGACTCCTATTATTCTTATATTATTTTTCTTTGCATCATCTTGTACTGCTGAATTTTTATTTTGTGATTCTTTGTTAGTTTTAAGAGATCTTTTATCTCATGTTCATTAGCTACAACACTGTCTTCAAGGTCTGAAAGTCTATCTTCAGTTTCATTCGAGCAGTTTGCCAACTTTCAGTGCGGTTCTTAATTTCTTGAACATCTGTTTGAATCTGTTCCACGCATTCTAGATCTCTGCTTTTTTTTTTTTTTTTTTTTTTTTTTTTTTTTTTTTTTTTTTTTTTTTTTTTTTTTTTTTTTTTTTTTTTTTTTTTTTTTTTTTTTTTTTTTTTTTTTTTTTTTTTTTTTTTTTTTTTTGTCTTTTTGAGACAGGGTCTCGCTATGCAGTTCAGGCTGGCCTTGAACTCACTTTTGTAGTCCAGGCTGGTCTCGAACTCGGCACTGATCCTCCTGCTTCAGCCTCCCAAGCGCCTGACTGATCTTTCCTATATTGTTCATTCAGTGTTTCCATCGTTTTTCTGTGCTCTTCTATTTTTCTAGCCATATCTTGTTTAGCTGTGCTGAGCAATTCTTTCATGGTTGTTACCCATTTTGAACCTGAGAGATTATTTCTGTTTTTATTTCTTCTATAACCTGTCGAACTTCTTTGTTTACTTAAGTTGCTATCATTTCAGAGATGTCCGGTGTGTGATTTCCAAGTTCTTATGTCATTCTCTCCTGGATTTGTTCTAGGTGGGCTGGAGAACTGAGATTGCCTTTTGCTTTTGTGTTTTGGTATTTTTGAAGCTCTCAATAATTTCCCAGACAGAGTCCTGCTGTCTGCACAGAATCCACTGAAGTTCTTAAATGACGCCAGGAAAGTTCTGCACCTGTGCATGCTGGGCCCACAGATTGCAGCTCTGCTGCCTCCTGCAGGCTACTGAGAGTCTAGCTAAGTTCTTAGAAGTTTGGACTGGCGCCAGCAGAAGGTCCATGTCTGTGTGCTTGGGGGCTAAGGAAAGTCAGAGTTTCGCAGAGTCCCACAGGCTTCCCAGAGTCTGCCAAAGTTCTTAAATGGTGCCAGAAAAGCTCCGTGCTTATGCGCACTTGGCCCACAGATCACAGCTGTCCTGCATCCTACCACATTTATCATTTTCATTGCTTTTTATTTCTGCACTTCCCATGTTTTCATCTGTGGTTATTTTTGGCCTTTGATCTTTGCTTAATAGACCCTCAAACTTTTTGTTTTATTTGAAGATGTTTTTATTTTACATTTTCATACTAGCCAAACAATTTTAAGTGGCCATATTTGTTTTCTTCTTTCTCCCTTTTTAGCAGGGCTGGACGTGGTGATTCATGCCTGCCGGCCCAGCGCTCAGGAGGCTGAGGCAAGAGAATCAACAGTTAGGTGCCAGCCTGCACTACACAGTCACATCCTGTCTAAAAATAGTCATTCAGTTATCTTCTGACTTTAATAATTTGCTTTGAGTAATTAGTCATCAGTCTTGCTTTGCCAGGCATGCCATGCTGGCCCTGTCCCTGGGGTGCACTGAGATGGCGAATGAGACTGGGCATGGAGGTGCTCATCTGTAATCCCAGCATTTGAGAGGTTGAAAACAGGAGGATCATTATGAGTCCACTCTGTGGAGTGAGACCCTGTATATCCTGTACTAAAATACATTATTTTAAAAAATCTTGTTTCTCTGAAGGATATTATTATCCCTTTTCCTCTAGTTGCTTAAAACATTTTGGTTTTGGTTTTTAGTAGGTTGATTTTTTTTTTTTAATTTTATTTAAGTTTTATACTTTATTACAGTTCCTCACGAGAGCTACTCTGGAACCACATTGGAAGTCAGGGAACAAAATGAAAGTGACATTGTAGGAAATAGAGAGGTGAAGAGCTGTGAAAGACTAAGAGAATTCAAATTGAACGGAGGAAGATCAAGATTCCTCTATGCTATCATTCTGGACTGAAATCATGGAGGAGTAGATTACATAGAGGTGTTAGGGAGCACATGGAAATGATATGTAAGATATAGATAGTGAATACATAGATACAGGACAAATGATAGACAGATGGACATAGATGATGAGAGATGTGAGATATAGAGGGATTCAAGAAAGATCTGTACAAATGATTCCAAAATCTCTTAACTTTAAGGATGAATAAACAATTGCATACTGAGGGTAAAAATCAAGTCCAGGTAGGCAAATAAATGGTATTACTTTCACTTTGATATTTTCCATGTTCACAGGCTTATATTTTAAACAATATTGAGACTTTGGAACCTTATGTACACTTTGTGTTTCTTCACAATTCACAATTATACATCACAATCCAAGTAATGAGACAGTCTATTGCAGCAATTAACAGAAGTAATGGGAAAAAAAGTCAGGAATATTTTAGGGCTATGGAAGTTTAGATGAGATGTAATGAACACATCCCATGAGTGAAGTTGTGCTCTGAGCCTTCCACGGTGCATCACCAACTTGGCTTTCATGAGCAGTACCATATAGCCAGCCTGTACCTTGCCCTGTTTAGTAATGGTTTTAATTAGAAAGTCATTCCTTACATTGTCAGTGTTTGACACCAGAACTGAGCCTTACTCGGGAGTGGTATCAGATGGATACACACACTCCTGGGTGCATGTGCTCCAGTGCACCCAGGTCCCTGAGGTAGGCAGACAGCAGTCACATCTTATCAGTAAACTAACTTCTACCTGGCAATCCCAGTTCTAAAGTGATCAGAAGAGAACTGAAGATTATGAGCAGCAGCATTTGAAAGTCCCTGGGCATTCAAGGTTCTTCCAGAAATGTGGGCATCCAGAGGCAATTATACCATCAGCTGCAGAAAGAATCTGTTTCGCTTTTTCATTCTCTCCCTTTGGAGTTGATGTCCCGGCCTGCCAAGGCTTGAGCAGGAGTCCACGCCAGGCTCTTCCTCAGGCTTCAGGGCGCTCAAGGTGATGGGCTGCAGCTGGCTCCCAAAAAGTGTGCCTCGTGCTAAGTAGGTTGATTTTGAGTGAGGTAAATATTTTATTTTCTTGGAATTTATGCTGGTTGAACTTTTTTTTATTACTTTTAATAAATAATATGACAGTTTCAAAACACGTTAGTAGTAAATTCACAATAATTGACATTGTATATTTTCCTCGTTATACAGAGCACAGGGTGTAGATATGATAAATTTTCTAATCAATATTGGTAAGGAAAGGCAAAGAGAAAAAATTTCTTCTCTTTGAACTAAGAGAAAGTAGTTGTATACATATTCCAACATTCCATAATTGCAGTGGGTTACTGGTGAAACTGGCAGTGTTGGAGGCTGTTGGTTTAAGCCTCTTACAGCTCATCATACTAATCTAGCTCTGCATTCTATGCCTCGTAATTAAGCTTTTCTGCTGGGTAATCAAGGGCAAGTTAAAGCAAGACCTGTATAACAAAACATTCATCTTTTGTATCTTCCAAGGTCAAATCCCCTCAGTATTAACTTTGGAACCATGTACAGTGCTTTGTAGAACTGTTGTCAGTGTCAGCCATCGGGACGAATCACAGCCATTGCTTGACCAGTTTGCTCTGTGAAAGCCTGAGTGGTTGAACTTGTTGAGAGACTTAAATGTTTGTTTTCTTGTTGTAATATATTTGGTACAGGGTCTCACTATGCAGCTCAGACTCATAGTGATCCTCCTGTTTTCAGCCTCCTGAGTGCCAGGATTACAGGTGTGCACTACCATGCCCGATATCAGTAGCCAGTTGAGCAGCAAGGCATGTGGTGCCAGGGATCGAACCTACGCTTGCCTAAGCAGATACTTAGTCTGCTGAGCCATCTCACTGGCTTGAGAGACTTAAATCTTAAAGTTGGTATCTTCTATCAGCTTTGAAAAATGTTCAGCTATTGCCTTTTAAAATACAATGAGGCCAGGCATGGTGGTGCACACCTGTAATCCTGGCACTCAGGAGGCTAATACAGGAGGATGGCCCTATGCATCCACAAAGACAACAAATCCACATAATAAACCTCAGTTGTTAACCTCAGTTCACTCTGTATTCATGTTTAAACACTAAAAATTTCAAGAAGGGAAATTTTTCTGTGCTTTTCCCATAAGAAATAATCAAAATCCAAATCATTAGTTCTGAGGCCCCAAAATTACTCTTATATATTCATTTTTCCAGGACTTTAACACATTTCACAATAATTTCTTTTTAACTGTATTGTGCATCTCAGTTTTACTTTTAGCTTTATTCTGGTATCACTTTCTTTGGAGTCATGGTTGTGATATTTTATGCAAGTAAAATGCAAAACCCACAAAGATGAGTGTTTTAATACACTAACACAAGGACTCTGTTGTATGGGCAGGAGTGGCTCTTAGACCAAAGCTCACCCCTTTGTGTCCATGGTGTGACATGGCATGTAGCTAATTCAGTTTACTGGTTTTTTCCAACTTGGAATTTCCATTCAACTATTGAGCAAAATTATGGACACTGAGCAGATTATTTTTCAAACTTTATTGTTCGAGTACTGTTCCAGTTTGGAGCCATTCAGCAACTGAGATATTACTTAATTGGTTTTGCTTTGTTCTCTTCTGACATGCCAGACACATGTAAAGTAAGCCTTTTCATTGTGTCCTTTACCTTTTGTAGTCTTTTGTGTATTTTTTTTTTCTTCTCTGTATAATTCAGCTTGTTTACTTATACATCTGCTTCATTAATTTTCTTTCTTTTTTTTTTTTTTCATTCTCTCCTTTCTGTTTCCTGGCCTACATGAGTTTGGCAGCTGTTCTCTCCTCCTCCTTTCCACCATTCTGCCAAATGTTTCTGCTTCACATGGGTCTAAAGCCATGGCATCAGCCACCCATGGGCTGGAATCTTTCATGCTGTGAGCACAAATAGACATTTCTTCCTTTTTTTTTTTATTTTGAATTTTTTAATAATAGACATTAATTGCAGAAAGTAATGTATCTCACTATGATATTTACATACATGCATATATGGTGTTAATAGTTTAGGTCATCTTTTT
>PVKN010044877.1:0-10026 GCA_004027915.1 Capromys pilorides
CACAAATTATTTCTGATCTTATTCCCTCTGTGCCTTTCTGCAGCTGTTTTTTGACTTCAGTCTCTAGTACTTCAAAGATTTCTTTTTTAACTTCAGAGCTTATCTCCAATCTGAGTTCCTCTACATGTTTCTGCATTTGTTTGTTTACTTCAGTTGCTACAAATTCAGAGATTTCGGCTGCATGATTTCCATTTTCTTGTATGGTAGTGTCTCCTGTATTTGTTTCAGGTGGGCTCGGGACCTGAGATTGCATTTTTCTCCTTGTCTGTATCATTCTGAGTAGCTGTGATCTTTGGTGCAGGACTGCGTGCCTGTGGGTTGTTCCTTCAGTCTGGGCTGCCAGGTTGGTTGAGCTGCTTGTAGGCCAGGGGAGGGGGGTCTCACTCACCTGACGGGTCTTGCACTGGGTGATGGGCTGCACTGGCAGCGGGCCAGAGGAGGTCTCACGTGGTGTGCCTGGCGCTGGCTGGTGGGTCTAGGGCGCTGTCTGATCGTGATAGGCTGTGCTGGTGATGGTCTGGAGGTCCCACCTGGTGGGCCTGGCACTGGCGGGTCTGGCGCTGGCTGGTGGGCCTGGTGCTGTCTGATGACAGTAGGCGGCGCTGCCGGTGGGCCTGAGGTCCCTCACCTGGTGGGCCTGGCGCTGGAAGGCCTGATGATGCCTGATGACGGTAGCAACTTTATCCTTTTTTATGACTAAGTAATACTATATTGTGTATAAAACCCACATATTTTTTCTCCAATCATCCGTTGATGAGCATATCAGCTTGGTTTCCATTGATGAGCATATAACCTTGGTTTTCAAGATTTTGCTACTACAAATTGTGCTTCTCTAAACACAAGTGTGCATATATCACTGTAGTATTATTCCTTCAACTCTTCTGGGCAGAATCCTAGAAGGGGAGTGACTGGGTCAGATTGAATCTCTAATTTTAATTTTTTTTTTTTTTTTTTGTCTTTTTGAGACAGGGTCTCTTTATGCAGTTCAGGTTGGCCTTGAGCTCACTTTTGTAGCCCAGGCTGGTGTTGAACTTCCACTGATCCTCCTGCCTCAGCCTCCCAAGTGCTGGGTTTATAGGCATGCACCACCATGCTTGGCCCTCTAGTTTTAAAGTTTGAGGAATCTTCACACATATTTTCATAGTAGTTTTACCAACTTACACTTCCACCAACAGTGGAGAAGTGTTCGTTTTTTCCCTGCAGCCTTGCCAGCATTTGTTATTGCTTGATTCTTAATGATAACTGCTCTTTCTGGAGTGAGATGGAATTTTAGTGTTTTCTTTTTTTTTGTATTTAGTATTGTAGTGGGATCTACAAGGTCCCACTACACAGATAGGACTTGAGTGATCCTTCCTGTTTTTCAGCCTCCCAAGCACTGGGATTATAGGCACATGCCACTATGCCCAGTCTTAATTGCCACCTCAATGCCCTGAGAATGGAGGCTGGCATGGCATGCTGGGAATTGAATCCCAGGCCCCTGTGTCTGCCTAAGAAGGTGCTTTCATCCACTGAGTTACCTGTCTGGCCTTAGTGTTGTTTTAATTTGTATTTTTTGAATGACCAGTGGCGTTGAACTTTTCTCATGTATTTATTTCTTTATCTGAGAAGTGTCTATTCATTTCAGATGCCCAGTTTTGGACTGTGTGTTTAAACTTCAAATGTCTAAATTTTTGAGTTCTTTATGTATTCTAGATATTAGTCCTTTGTCTGAAGAATATCTGGTACAATATATCTCCCATTAGCGGGCTATCTCTTCACTCTGTTAGTAGTTTCTGCTGTGAGAAAACTTTTTAATATTATGTAATCCCAGCTATTGATTTTTTGTGGTATTTCCTATGTGATTACAGTTTTGTCTATAAAATCTTTGCCTACACTTATGTCTTCAAGAATGTTGCCTATTCTCACTTTAGCAGATTAAGTGTTTCTATTTTAATATTTAGATCCTTGATCTATTTTGACTGTTTTAGTACTTGGTGAGAGACACAGGCACAGGTTTAATCTTTAGCATGTGGAAAGCCAACTTTCCCAGCACCACATCTTAAAGAGGCTACCTTTCTTCCTGTGAAGGTGTTTGGCCCCTTTGTCAAAGATAAGGTGGCTGAGTGTGTGTGGAGTTGTTTCTGTATCTCTTATTCTGTTTCACTGGAACTCAGGTCTATTCTTTTTTTTTGTGGGGGGAGATCAATACCACACTGTTTTTATCATCATAGCTCACACTGATAATTATTCTGACTATATTAACCATGTGAGGTCAGTCTTCAAGGCCTTCGTAACTCAAATTTATCTATTTGAATGTATATCACAGGCAATGTGTGATTTTTTCCTCTGGTCTGAAGATCCATTCCATTATTAATGTGTATCTCATTTGAGAATGGATCCTGTGAAATCATGGACTAAAACAGAAGTATTTAGGATTGAAGATTTGTGGACTTGTTGTTGGTGTGTGATTGTCACACACAAGATCTATGACATTTCAGTACAATTGGCCTCTACTGCAAGGAGAGAAGTTGGTGTTAAGAAGTTGAGAGAAGTTGGTGCTAACTAGTAAAATAAAATGAATTGTATCTGCTTTCTGGTTTGCTCAGTATTTCTGCAAATTTGGACCCACTCACATGCATCTTTTGTAGCTCAGAAGGTGAACTATTTTATATGAATTGAATAAGCTATCTTGGATGATTTTCCTAGATGAGGTACCTTGTGACAAATTACTTTACCGAGAGTCATGCTAGCAACAGCACGTCACACAGCCAAGAAAGTCAACTAAACGTTACAGTACTCACATGTGTTCAAACACGAATTTATTCCCTTTCTAATTGCTCCACAGAGTTTTCTTGGTTGCAGTGAGACTTTTTATTCGGTCTGATCACAGTGTTTGCTTCAAATCTCATAAAGCTCAGTGTGTAACTGCTGTTCTCAAAGTCTCCAACACGTTTAATGAGTTGGGAGTATCCTTGCACATTGCATTCACTTAAAAAGGGAAATCCTTTTAAATGGCTATAGCTACAGAAATTTAATTTAGTTTATTTAGGAGGAAATGAGAGCCTTGGATTGTAGGTGTGGAGTCTTGCAATCTTACAGATGGATAGAAATGTGGTTTGGGGGATGGTTGGAATGGTGTAGATTTTCTTTAGCCAAAATTATTTCTGTGAGCACATTCCCAAACTCATGATCATGTTTTGATAAGAAAAACCCCTGTCTCCACAAGTTCTCAGGTCCCATTCATTGGCCCCCTGCCCTCAATTCTGGAACCTATGTCAGCCTGTTATGTGGCTTAGTTCTTGGTGATATGTTTTCAATTTGAGTCAACTTGATGAGAGAAAAATTACTAAAAAGTGGGAATGAGCTGTGAGGTGAATAGGGTTTTCCTATCAAAGTGGAGGTATTTCTAAAAGCATTCATTATTTTAAACTAAAACATTTATAGGAAGCCATGAGTGTGAAGTGTATGATTACCAGTTGCAGCTTTGCTGTACTGAAAACTTCAAGTTTGTAGGAAATATTCGCCAAGGCTCTGTGTAGCAAGCAGTGCGTTCAAGGGAACAGTTTGATTCCGAAGAGATGGGGCTTACTAGCATAGTTGTAACAGGCAATTAGGGTTCATAAATGTTCCCATGATGGAGAGGCAGCCCAGGGTTTTAGCTGGAAACAAGTGTGTTTGGAAGAGAGGAAGAGAGCAGAATTTAAATGCTGTATGCGTCTGTGTCGTACATGAGATGAATGTCAGAAGGTTGAAAACGATTCTCCTATTTTTAATATTTTATGGGCTCTGATATAATAGTTACTCTATGTTGAAAATGGTGATGAATATCATTTTTGGCACATTTGTTCCATGGTACAGGAACATTTGCTTTTAAGTGACAAAGTCTGCCTGTGATCTTGGGTTGAAGAGATGCTGTCTAGCTAAGCTTCTTAGGAAAGGTCAGTTTTCTTGGTGTTCTCTAGAAATGTGATTAGAACATATGAAATTATTGTTGCATGAGTTATGTGTGATTTGAGGGAAGTACATTTAATCATATTGGATAAAAGGATTACTTTTTGTGAAAGTTCTTAACAATCTCACTATATATATATACATATATATATATATATATATATATATATATATATATATATATATTCTTCTTTTTAATTATATGTTAAGGACTTTGCCCTACACTATTGCTTTTGGGACATTGCTGAGTAAAAAGGCTGCAAACAGTATTTATAGTATAAGATGCTATATATACACATAAAATTATACGTGCGTGTACATATGTAAGAAAAGAAAGATGCTTCAAAGGTTGTTAACAGTGAAGTCTCAATGGTCAGTTTGCAGCAATTGCTGCATGTTTTAAAATTTGTGCTAGGGGGCAGGGGAGATAGCTCTGTGGCACAAGTGCTTGCCTGGCAAGTGCAAGGTGCAAGGTCATGAGCTTGAACCCTAGTCCCACAAAAAAAAAAAAAAAGAAAAAGAAAAAAGAAAAATTATGCTAGCTTTATTTGTTTGCTTGTTTGTTTGTTTTTTTTTTGCTTTTTATTTTTTTGGTGAAAGGTGCTATGCATTTGAAAAGAGATATGTGCAGTTTAATGGCCAATAGTATGAGTACCCACTGCATGGTTAAAAAAGTTTAGTAAATAAAATCAAATACTGCTCTATCATCGAATGCAAATCTGTCTGATCCTTTCCAGGAAGTAAAAGTTTGCCTGAATTTTGTGTTATGGGCTTTCTCTTACAGTTTAGCCATCTCGGAATGTGTTCATAAGCCATATATTGTTTTATTTTGAGCTTTATTTTATTTTATTTTTGTCCTACTCAGCCTGCCTTGAGGGTGGGGTTGGCATGGCATGTGGTGCTGGGAATAGAACCACAGTCTCCTGTGCCTGCCTAAGCTTGCCTAAACTTGCCTAAGCAGACACTTTGCACCACTGAGCTATCTCATCAGCCTCTTGAATTTTATTTTTTAATTTTTATTTTTAATTAGTTTTAATAAGATATGACAATGTATAAAAATGTGACAGCTTCAAAACACATTAGTAGTACATTTCAATATTTGATACAATGCATATTGGTGTCCTTCTATTAGTTATACAGAGCCCAGGGTGTAGGTGTTATAATTTTTGAAATCATTATTGGTACAACCAAATTTCTTCTCATTGAACTAACAGGATGTAGTTGTATACATAATCCAATGTTTGATAATCGCAGTGGGTTATTGGTAAAACTGGCAATGTTAGAAGCTGTTGATTTAAGCCTTTTACAGCTCAGCATTCTAATATAGCTTTCTGTTTTATGCCTTGTAGTTAAACTTTTCTGCTGGGTGGCTAAGGGCAAGTTTAAGCATGGCCTGTATAGCAAAACATGTAACTTTTGTAGCTCTCAAGGTCAGTCAAATCCCCTCAGGATTTACTTTGGAACCATGTACAGTGCTTTGTAGAACTGTTGTCAGTGTCAGCCATCGGGATGAGTCACAGCAATTGCTTGACCAGTTTGCTCTCTGTGAAAGCCTGAGAAAATGTTTTCTCTCTAAGTGACTCTCCTTTGGCATACTATGTATCTTCAATCCCCTTGCTCTGTAGTCCCATGATCTCCTTGAACAGAAAATTTGGGAAACCACTGAGTTATAGGCTGTTATAGCACAGATTCTCTTATGTTCTGAGTCCTCACTGACCTTGGCCCTTGAACTTTAAGTAAATGAAATCACATGGAATATATTCTATGACTTTTTGTTTATTATAGTTTTCTTGTCATATCAAGTATATCTTTTTTCTTTTTAAGTGTAAAATATTTTTATGTACAGAAAGTTAATGAAGTCATAGCTATTTATAAAACAAAAACATATTTAAAAATATGTATGGAGAAAGAGTACTGAAGCAGTCATTCTTTTGTTAATTGAAAATTTTTTGTCTGTTCTTTTTTTTCTCATTAAACTTTATTTTAATGGGTCTCAAAATTCTGTGACAGATTTTTGGTCAAGTTGTTTCCATTAAAAAGTATTGATATTAAAAACTAATAACTTGAGGCCGGCAAGATAGCTCAGCAGTCTAAAACACCTGCTTAGGCAAGCTTAGGCAGCCACAGGGACCATGGTTCAATCCCCGGCACCACATACTGGGCCAGCACCACCCCAGAACAGGCTGAGCCGACCATAACATACATAAATAACGTTTTTAAAAAAACTAATAACTTAAAAACTGCCACACACACACACACACACACACACACACACACACGAAAATGGCTCACAAAACATTCTCCTTTCCTTCTGAAGGTTTTAAAATGCATTATCATTAACCAGTCTTTCACTATTAAACTTAAATGACCAATTGAGAGAAACATTTCTGAGACCAGTCTTCTGCCACTGATTAAGACTGGGGTGGCAGATGTTAGAGGTAATATTCATTTAGCCTTCTGAGCTTTCTGGGCAGACTTGGTGACCTTGCCAGTTCCAGCAGCCTTCTTGTCCACAGCTTTGATGACACCCATAGCAACTATCTGTCTCATTTCACGAACAGCAAAATGACCTAGAGGTGGTTAGTCAGAGAAGCTCTTGACACACATGGGCATGCCTGGAACCATGTCAATAATGGCAGCATCACCAAATTTCAAAAACTTGGGCCCATCTTCCAACTTCTTACCAGACTGGCAATCAATCTTTTCTTCAGCTCAGCAAACTTGCAAGCAATGTGAGCTGTGTAACAGTTCAGAACAGGACCATAGCCAGCACTGATCTGGCTGGGATGGTTCAGTATAATCACCTGAGCAGGGAAACTAGCTGCTTTCATTGGTGGGTCATTTTTGCTGTCACCAGCAACATTGCCATGGTGGACAGCTTTGACAGACATGTTCTTGATGATGAAGCCCACATTGCCCCAGGAAGAGCTTCACTCAAAGCTTCATGGTGCATTTCAACAGACTTGACTTCAGTTGTGATGTTGACTGAAGCAAAGGTGACCAACGTGCCAGGTTTGAGAACACCAGTCTCCACTCGGCCCACAGGGACGGTGCCAGTACCACCAATTTTGTAGACATTTTGGAGGGACAGCCGCAAAGCCTTGTCAGTTGGGTGAGTGGCTGGAAGGATGCAATCCAAAGCTTCAATCAGGGTGGTTCCGCTGGCATTGCCATCTTTACAGGTGACCTTTTGTCCTTTGAACCAAGGCATGTTAGCACTTGGCTCCAGCCTGTTGTCACAATTCCAACCAGAAATTGGCACAAAAGCTACAGTGTCAGGGTTGTAGCTGATTTTCGTAATGTAGGTGCTGACTTCTTTAACAGTTTCCTTATATCCCTTCTGGCTGTAGGGTGGCTCCATAAAATCAATTTTGTTAACAGCGACAATTAGTTGTTTCACACCAAGTGTGTAAGCCAGAAGGGCATGCTCATGGTTCTGCCTGTTCTTAGACATATCAGCTTCCAATTCACCAACACCAGCAGCAACAATCAGGACAGCATAGTCAGCCTGAGATGTGCCTGTAATCAAGTTTTTGATGAAGTTTCTGTGTCCAGGGGCACCAATGATGGTCACATAATACTTGCTGGTCTCAAATTTCCACAGGGAGATGTCAATGGTGATACTACGCTCATACTTGGCTTTCAGCTTGTCCAAGACCCAGGCATACTTGAAGGAACCCTTCCCCATCTCAGCAGCTTCCTTTTCAAATTTTTCAATGGTTCTTTTGTCGATGCCACCACATTTGTAGATCAGATGGCTGCTGGTGGTGGACTTGCTGAAGTCCATGCGTCTGATGATGACGATGTTAATGCGTGTCTTTTCCTTTCCCGTGTTGGCTTTAATTTAGTGGTGGTTTTCACTACACCTGTATTCTTCCGGCAAACCCATTGCAAAAAAGCTGTCCATTCTTATTTGTCCACAGATTATATCAAACCAGGAAGCTTCTTGCTTCCTTTCTTGCCCCAGCTGCTCAGCCACAGCATTTGAGATTTGGCTATTAGCTTTTTTTCTTTGACCCAGAGATTTTGAGCACTTTATCCAAAAGATAAACTGTGTTTTTGACCATTCAACATGAATAAGGTGAGCTTATTACTCACCTTAAGATCAGGTTTTTTTTTTTTTTTTTTTTTTTCTTGTACTGAGGCTTGAACACAGGATCTTGCACTTTCCAAGCAGATGCTATGCTGAATAAAAGGCAATTGAAAACAGAGCAACCAGTTGATATTCAGGTGTGCATGACACAGACAAAGTCAGTGGGTGGGTCAAACTGCCCACCTCATGGCTTTGTTCATATGTAGTGACAAGCACTTTTTGAGTACTTAGTACATCAGACTCTGTGTGGAGCCTGAGCAACTGAAGTATAAAAGGATCATTCCAGGCTTTTAAAGAATTTTCAGTTTAACAGAGGAATAAGATACACCTACAACCTTTGTGCCATGTCCAGTGGCTGGTGAGAGAATCCAAAAGAAACATTAATGGACTCAGGGAGCTTTTAAGAGGGGAGGTCATGTTTATTCCAAGTGGCACTTGAAGGATGAGTGTGTTGGCCATGGAGGGGAAACCATTTTTGTTGGAGAGAGGGGAATTTACAGCAGCAGGGTGTGTGTGTGGGGGGGTGCTGAGCACACCGGGATCTCTCGGTGCACTGCTACTGTACAGTGTGTGGGGACCTTCCTTAACACCAAGGTGATGGCTCTGAAGCCCACCCCTGCGCCACCTGTTCCAAATGCTGTGCCTGTCCTGCATGGTACACAATATCCTCTCCTGCTATGCATTCTACGTTATTTCCACGAAATGCTTCTCTGCATTGTATTTTCCTCATTTTTAAAATAGTGAGTCCATCACTTCATCTGGACTCAATTTTCTATTTTTTCCGCAGAGATCCCAGCAAATGAGTATTTCTCAGAAAATAATATTCGTCTTTTATTATTGCAGTTGGCTTGCAGAGTTCCAGAAGCACCCATGTTCCTGTGAATGGATTATTCCAGAAGCTCTAAGTGTAAGAGTCTCTAAAAACCCATTACTGAAGTCTATGAGTTCCTACTGGGAGAAAGACATTGTATGGCAGTGCCATGTTATGACATCTATTGCAAAGTAATTCAACTGCACTTAAATAGTATTTTGTTTATGTTTTCTTTGATTTTGTTTTTGTAGAACTGGGGATTGAATTCAGGACCTTGAACTTCCAGACAGGCACTTGTGCCCCTGAGCTATCTTCCCAGCCCCTTCTTTGAATTTTGTAACTGTATCCTAAGTATTTACATATCAAAACTTCGAGGGAGGGCCTTATAGAAGTTACAGTTCTTATGGTACTTTACTATTTCATCTGATTCAATAGAGCACAAATATAGCATAAGCAGCATATCAAGTAAATATATCACAGTTTAAAAAATGTTAAATTTGGGAATCTGCAACCATAAATAAAAAAAAAGCACCAAAAAGACTTATTCTATGTATGAATAGGATAAGCTGTATAACTCTGTTCAACTTGATTGTGCTTTCTGTAGGCAGAAGACTTCCTCTATAAGACACCCCTTCTTTTTTTATGTATTTAGTACAGGGTCTAAAGGGTCTCATTACACAGACTGGACTCATAGTGATCTTCCTGTTTTCAGCCTTCCAAGCACTGGGATTACAGGTCTGTGCTACTATGCACAGTTTCAGTCACCCAGTCTCAGTCGCTGTCTCAGTGTGCCCTGGGGATGGGGCCAGCACGGCAGGCCACGGGTTGAACCCCTGACCCTTGTGTCTGCTGAGCAGGTGCTTTGATCCTCTGAGTTATCTGGACTGCCCTTATAAGACATCCTTTCTGCCCTGCATGGTTGTCAGGTGTCATAATCTAAAAGATCTGCATTCAAGAATCAGATAATGGGGAATATTTCATCCTTTTCCACACCTTCAATGGGAAAGTGACTCCAACTTTCCTACAATTCAATTCTTGAATGAAAAATTCATGTAAAAATTGCAGATCTGTAATAAGTCTAGATGAGCTCTGAATCAATAAGCTAGCAATAAACACAGGCAGATGTAACAAGAAACACTGGTGTCTATGTTTTACTCCAGAAATGCAATTAATGAGTTTCCCCCCTCTACCT
>PVKN010044878.1:0-10026 GCA_004027915.1 Capromys pilorides
TTCCCCCAACATCTTCTTCATAATTTGTCATTATTAGATTTCTTGACTAGAGCCATTCTTTCTGGGTTGAGATGGTAATTTTAATTTGCATTTCTCCTATGAGTAGTGATACTGAACACTTTTTCATATATTTAGTGGCCAGGTATGCTCCTGAAAAGTTGTTCATTCATTTTGATTGCCCATTTTTTTGATTGGGTCTTCTATTTTGGATGGTACAGTTTTTCGAGTTCTTCATGTATTCTAAATGTTAGTCCTTTAAGGAATAGTTGACAAACTATTTATTTCTTTTGGTCATTTGTGTTGATGTACAGAGCTTTTTAATTTAACATGATTCTATTTGTTGATTCTCTATTATTTCTTGTGACAGAATTTTCTGTAGAAAGTCCTTGTTCCAGCTATGTCTTTAGGAATTTTACCTATGTTTATCATCTAGCAGATGAAGTGTTTCTGTTTTAACATTTAGATCTTTGATCAATTTTGGTTTGTTTAGTGCATGATGAGATATTTGGGTCAGGGCTCAGTCTGCATGTGGATATTTCCAGCACCATTTATTAAAGAGGCTATCTTTCTTCCAGTGTATATTTTGGCCCCTTTGTTGCAGATCAAATAACTGAGTGCTTCTGAGGTTGTTTTTACTTTCTCTATTCTATTCTATGGATCCACAGTTTTTCTTTTCTTTTTTCTTTTTCTATGCCAGGACCCTGATATTTTTATCACAGTAATATAGCCTTTTTGTTTAATTCCCAGGTATTTAACTTTTAAAAACTTTTATTAGTTCATGTTTATAGTACATAATTAATACATTTATCAGTGGGAATTGGTACATGTGTTAACAAATCTTAATTCTTTTATGTCTCCTTATTCTCCTTCCAATCCCTCTGTTGGTCTTTTTCATTGTTTTTTTATTTTTAAAGAACATAAGATTTCACTAAACAGAGTCATAGGAATTCTACAATGGTTGCTGTATTACATGATGTTATCTTTAAATTAGCTGTTCAGATTGCCAGATATAAACAGGTAAGATTTGTTTAAAGAAAACAAAACCAAAAAAGCAATAATGAAGAGGTTATAAGAAATTTAAAGGAGAAAAAAATCAGAGTAAAAAATATTTTTTGAGTGTTAACTTTTCCTTTGAAAAGACCAGCAGAAATTAATAATCATCCAAACTATTCTGCATTTATACCTAAATATATTTTCCCTTCTTTTGTTTGTCCTTTTCCTCATCACAATTTTCATTACCATTGAACAATTTTTTTCCTGTGCAAAGTATCTGCTGTACCTTTTAGTTTTCATTGTTGTTTCAGGCTCTCACACTAGCAAGATAATACAATGTGGATCTGACTTGTTTCTCTCACCAATGTGGTCTCTAGCTGCATCCCTTTATCTATGAAAGCCTCAAATTTATCTTTTTTATGACTGAATAATACACCATTATGTAAAACTACCATACAATTTTTATCCATTTCTTAGTTGATGGGCATGTGGGTTGTTTCCAAGATTTAGCTATGACAAATTGTACTGCTATAAACATGGATGCATATATATTGCTGTGTCTCAGTTGTTCCTCTCTCATTGCTGGGACAAATACTCAACACCCAAAATGCAGGAAGCAAAGATTTATTTAGCTCACAGTTACTGGAGGTTTCAGTCCATACTTGGATGGTTCCAAGGCACACTGGCATATGGCAGAGAGCAACAGTTCATGTTAGTAAAACAGCAACAATGGCAACAGGCCAACAACAGCAACAGAGAGTCTGTCTCTCTGTCTCTCTTATATGCAGGCTCTCTGCCTCAGGCTGGGTGTAGTACTCACATTCATAATCCCAGCAGTGCTAAAACCCATAATTGCACCCTTAGATAACCCATAATCCCAGTGGATCATGAGTTAATCTCAAATCCCACCCCAGGACTTCATGAGGCTTTGGGGGGACAACTAGACAAACCATAACACTATGGTATGATGATTTCAGTTGATTTGGAAAAATACCTAGGATAGCTGGCTCAAGTGGGTCCTACAATCTTAGCTTTTTGAGGAAAGTCCATAATGATTTGCATAATGATTGTACCAGCCTGTACTCCCACCAACAGTGGAAAAATGTTCTTTTTTTTCCCTACAGCTTCCCCAGCATTTGTTATTGGTTAACTTTTTGGTGATGACCATTTTTTCTGGCATAAGATAGTATCTCAGCATTATTTTCATATGCATCTCTTAAATGACAATGATGTTGAAATTTTTTCATATATTTATTTGCAATTTGGATCTCTTCAGTCGTGAAGTGTATATTTATCTCAGATGCCCATTTTTGGATTGGGCCTTTTAAGTTTGGAGGCCTGATTTTTAAATTTTTTTTTTAAAAAATGTATTTAGTGTAGGTTCTACAGGGTCCCACTAGCTAGATCAGACTTGTAGTTATCCTCTTGTTTTCAGACTCTCAAGCTCTGGGATTATAGGCACATATCCAGTCTCAATTGCTGTCTTAGTGTGCCCCAGGGGCAGGCTGGCTTGGCACACTGGGGTTCAAACCCTTGTCCCTGTACCTGCCTAAGAAGGCACTTTAGTCCTCTGAGCTATCTGGCTGGTCCCTTAAAATTATTTATGTGTTCTATATTGGAGTCCTTTGTCTGATGGGCAGTTTGCTATAATTGTTTTTCACTTGGCTTACATTTAGTCTGTTGATTTCTTTTGATATGCAGAATCTTCAAAAAGATGAAAGCCCAGATGTTGATTCTTTAAAGTATTTCCTGTGAAGTTTGGTGTTTGTTTATGAACTCTTTACCTACCCCTATGTCCTTAAGGTTTCTACTTACCTTCTCATCCAGAAAATTTAGTGTTTCTGTTTCAATATTTAAATCTTTGAACAATTTTGACTGTAGTTTTGGGCATGGTGATAGGCATGAGTCATTTTTAAGCCTCTGACATGTGGAAAGTCAGTATTTCCAGCATCAGGCTATCTATCTTTAACAGACATGTTTGGCCCTTTTGTCAAAGATAAGAAGGCTAAGTGTTCTTGTAGTTGTATCTATATCTTCTAATCTATTCCACTGATCCTTAGGTCTGTTTTTATATCAGTAGCATGCTGATTTTATTATAGTAGCTTTGTAGTATAATTTCAAGCCAGGGCTCATGATGCCGCCGCCTTTCCTCTGTTGCTCAGGATTGTTTTTTCTATTCTAGGTCTCTTATGGTTCCAAACGCATTTTAGGGATGTTTTTCATGTGCTACTGTGTTTCAAATAATTGTGAATAGGATTGTCATCCTGATTTATTTCTCAGCGAATAAATTATTGTACAAGAACACTATTGGTTTTTGGTGTATTGATTTGGCATCCAGTCATTTTGCAATCATTAGATCTAAGAATCATTTGTTGGGGGATTTGGATCTTTCAGAAAAAAATCTAATTAACTTCTTGGTACAGGGTCTCACTATACAGTTCAGACTCATAGCGATCCTTCTGTCTCAGCCTCCCCAGTGCTGAAAGCACAAGCATGTGTCACCACACCCAGTTTTGGGGCTGACACAACACCCAGTGTTCAGGGCTGTCATGGTATGTGATTACCAAGGATAGAACTCAGTCCTTTCCCTTGCTAGGCAGATGCCTGGACTGATAAGATATCTTCCAAGTCCACCTTCAAGTTTTTTTGGGGGGGCGGGGGGGGGGACTGGAGTTTGATCTCACAACTTTGCACTTGTCAGGCAGGCACTTGTGCCACAGAGCTATCTCCCTAGCCCCCTAAAGATTTTTTTTTCATGAACGTATTTTGGAATTTGCCAAAAGCTCTTTCTGCATCTAATGAATGATCATGTGATTCTTGTCCCCACTTTTATTTATGTGATGTATTATATTTATTGACTTGTGTAGGTCGAACTATCCTTGCATTCTTAGCATGAAGCCAACTTAGTTATGATGTATTAACTTTTAATGATCTGTTATATACTTTTTGCTAGCATTTAGTAAAGTCTTTTGTACCTATGTTTATTACAGAGATTGGCCTATTGTTTTCTTTCTTTTAAGTCTTTATCGCGTTTTGTTATCTGGGTAATACTAGCTTCCAGGAATAATTTGGCAGTGCTCCTTCCATTTTAATTTCAATGAAAAGTTTGAACAATGTTAGCGTTATATCTTCCTGAAGTTTTGTGAGAATTCAATAATGTATTGTGAGGTCTTTTTCTTCCATTTTTTGGCTATTTAAGGCATGTCATGCTTATTCATCCTTTTAAGGATCTGACTCTGACTCATTTATCCTTTGTAGTTAGTTTCTTGAAGTGTCATTTTTCATTAAATTTCACTCTGATCTTTATAATTTCTTTCATTTTATGACTTTCACATTTATGTTTGTCCTTTTTATTAGACCTTAAGATGCATTGTGAGTATGGCTTGTGCCCCTAAAGCTCTCATGTGGTCATAGGACTTTTTTAGACGTGACTGAATCTAAAGTGTGTGATTGATTGGAGGTATAATACTGGGATTAAGGATTCTGGAATTAAGACTAGGTGATTGCTGAATCACTCCACTGATTGGATTGGCACCATGCTAATCCTGTTAGTCTGGATACAATATAAGTGACAGAAAGTGATTTGTCTTCCTCTTATATTGCTTGGTTTTCTGCTTTCTGCCCCATGCATGGTTGCTCCTTTGGACTGCTCCTCTGACAACCCACTCTGTTTTGGATTCAGCTGATAATGGACTTAAACCTCTACAAACTGTGAGCTAAAACACCTTGCCCCTTTACTTTGGGCATTGTGCATTTTTCTCAACAGTAAGAGAAGTATAACTAAGAGAACCATTAAAGTTATTTATTTGGCATCATTCTATTCTTTTATTATGTACATCCGTAGCTATGGATTTCCATGTTAAAACTGCTTTCTTTGTGTCTCATAGGTTTCGATACATTGTGTTTTCATTTTCATTTGATTCTTAGAACATTTTGACTCCTCCTTGCCACTGATTATTCAATATTATGTTTTTTAATCTCCAGATATTTATATTTTGTTGTGGTCTACTGGCTGTGAATTTCTAGCTTTATTCCATTGTGAAATGATAGTATGTATGTAGATTATTTTAATACTTTTGAATTTATTTAAGCATATTATATGGCCTGTGATATGGTCTACTTCAGAAAAGTGCTATGTGCTGTTGAGAAGATTGTTCTCTGCTGTTGTGATGAGATATTGAAGATATTTGCTAAATCCTTTTTTTTTTTTTTTGTATTTTAGTAGAGTTTACAGGATCTACATGGTCTCACTATGTACATTAGACTCATAGTAATCTGCCTGTGTTCAGCCTCCCAAGAGCTGGGATTACAGGCATGGACTACCACGCCCAGTCTCAATCACCATCTCAGCATGCCTTGGGGGCAGGGCCAGCATGGCATGCTAGGGATGAAACCCTAGATCCTACTTTTTAATGATGTAGTTTAACTCTGATGTTTATTTGTTGATATCTTGACTAATTGACCTGTCACCTGTGAAAGTGTAGTATTAAAGTTCCCTGATCTTATTGTGTTGGTGTCTATCTATCCATTTATTTTCTGGATTTTTGTTTTATAAATTAGCCTATACCAACATTTGGCACATATTGAATTTATGATTCTTATCTGTTCCTGTTGATTTGTGCCATTTATTGATATGTTGGACCATCCCTATCTCTTATAATAAGTTTTAAGATGAAGTGTGATGTTTCTGGAAATAAAATAGCTACTTCTTTTTTTAAGCTCCAGTTGTAAGTTGCAAGAAGGATCATTTTTCATTCTTTCACTTCCTGTTTGTGTTTTGTTTTGGATGAGATAAGTCTCTTGGAGGAAATACATGCTTCGATTTAGCTTTTTAAAGACCCAGCCATCTAGCTTGTGTTTTGGATGGCAAGATAAGGTCACTAACATTGAACATTTAGTTTTACTATGCATACTGAACCCTGCTTTATTGTATTGCATTGCCTCATTCCATTGCTGTTGGCTAATTTGTGGAAGATTCAGTAAGTTTAGGTTAAATTGCCTATGGTTCCTGTAAGCTTCAAGCACAACAGGTCTGGAAGAGCTTGAGAATGGCCTTCTTTTGTTATAGTGTTTTACTTAGACAATTTTTCCAGGATTATTATTAAATAGAATTACTACACTAATTCAAGATCTTATGATAGAATGAGACTGAGCTATAGAATAGTGAGTCCAACTATTTTTAACTTTTCACTTTTTCTTTTTAAGGAAAACACGTGTATTGTAAATTTAGGGTGCATTCAGCACTTTCCAGGAAATACTACCCTAATGGTCTTAGACTAATAAATCTCTGCTTTACTCAGTGAACCTTGTGGCTAGCAATATAAACCAACTCTGGCTGATTTTTACATAAAGGAATTTTCCTGGAAAGATCTTTGGTAGTTCACAGAATTGTCAGCAGATATGGAAGATCAGACAGCAAATACAGACCTAAACTGTGGGAAGTTTGACAGCTGACTACAGCCCAGCTTCCATCCAGGACATTCTGGCAGGAATTATGTTTCTGTCATACAATGGCAGAGCCAATGCTACTCCCGGATAGTGCAGGAAGCACAAGTCCTCATCACCACCTCTTTCAGATTCTATTGCCCTGGAAGAAAAAATAATATTACCACTGATTTTGGGAGAGAATTCTTTTTTGATGCAACGTCATTGCTCAGTTGCTCCACTATCAAATTCAGGAACATCAGCATGTGACTGCCTGAACTAGTAGTTAAAGTAAAACAAAATTTTAAGTAATGAAATGTGGACAAAACTTAGTTCTTCTTATGCTCCACACGGTCTCCAATTTATGCCCATATCTCTGAAAAATTTATGTAAGGGATAAATTAGAATACCAAAAGATGTTATGAAAATGACTAGTTGACAGAATAATTAAAAGGAAGACCAAAATATTTCAGTATGTTATGTGTACATGACAACAACCTAAAATGAAACTGATAAATATGTTGGACCTACTTGGATCTAAGTTTAGGGTTCATGTGGGAAAAAAAATCAAGTGTATTATCTTTCTCTTTTGTTTTATGTCAGAAAACCTGGTCATAGAGTTTAAATATCAATTGGACATTCAGGCCCTGTCTTTAAAATGTGCAGTTAAACAATTCAGAAACCTGTGATCACTTTATGCAATACCTTTAGGTGGTTATTTATTCAGGTCAATGTTTTTGGTGACTTACCTGTGCCTTTAGTATCACTTCCATGTATTTTCCATTTCTTTTTGTTGATTTTTATTTGTTTCTTTTATTTCCCATTGCTTCATTTAATTGATTTCACATGGTGTTCTGGGTAATGACTTTATTGTTGGAATTGTCATCTGGGAATAGCTGTTTATGTTGGAGAGTTACAAGGAAAGTAACTTTAACAAGTTAGGGTGTGCCCTAACAAGTTTGCATTATTCATGGGGAAAGCAAAACCACAAATATTAGACCCTGTGAAGGCAGAAAACCATGCACTGGTTCCTAGAACCAGAGCAGATTACCTGAAAGATTTAGGTTAGATCTGAACTCTCATCAGTCAGGGAGAGACAGCCAAATGGGGTGGTCAGAGTGGCATGCACATATTTTCACAGTTGAACTCTTGAAAGGAGAAACTAAGATAGAGATAAAGAAATTGTTACCCTTGAGCATTTTAAAGTAAGATGATTAGAAGAAAATTGAAAGCAGCTAATTTCTAAGAATTGTCACAATGAACTAATTAAGATATGATCATTATTGTGTTAACATTGTTAAACAGTGTGGAAAAGAGGCTTTTGAATAGAACCAAAATTTGTCCATTTTCCAAATGACTATTAGATCTTATGGATATATATGGTCCCTCACTTTCTGTTTTCCCCTCTAGTTTTTAAGTTCAGAGGGAAAGAATTATGTTGCCTTTGCCCTTCTTGTTTCCTTTGTTTGCCCATACCTACAGCATGTTCAACTGTTTATTTCCTGATCAACTGATATGGAAGTGATAGTTTACATAGAATACTGCATTGTGAAAATATCTGTGTTGTGTAGAAGACAGGTAGACATTCCACCTAACTCAGCCAGATATTTTGACTCCTCAACATTTCCTGGTAATTATGGCTCAATTTCACAATTCTATGTCTGATTTATGGTTGTCTCCTGAAAATCCTTGGTAAGGATTAATCTTGCACTTTCCTGTATATCAGAATTTCTAGAAATAGTTATCATTTGGATATTGGTCAGTTTTTAATGTTCTCATAATCCTGGCTGAAATTTAGTCAGCTAGTTTTGGTATGAATCTTGTTGGCTATGAAATCTGGGGTTCTGAGCAGCCTGGAATTGGTTCTCATGTCACACATAGACAGACACACAGACAGGCAGACAGGCAGACAGGTAGACAGACAGACAGACACACAGACACACAGACAGACACACAGAATCCCTATGCCAGGATATTTTTCTGAATCTTGAGCAGACATTTTTTTTCTGACTGCTCTAGAATGACTATTTTTGAAAGCAGAATTATAATAATATACCTCAACTATACTTACTGAGCAAAAAGGATTTAACTTTTTGCTACAAAGTTCAGTAGTAAAAAGGATTTAACTTTTTGCATACAAAGTTCAGTTGGAGGAATTGTTATTTAGAAAAATTTTAAAGTATTTTATAACAATATATTTATTTATTCTGATTATGACATTTTTCTAGTTTCCAGAAATTTCATTTATTCTCTATTTTGCTTTAAAGAGTCTTAGCATTCTCTCTCTTAAAACTCTTCTCTTTTCTCTCTGTCTTTTCCTCCTCAAACAGCAGCAGCAGCAGCAGCTAGAGTTAGGCTCCCCTTCTCTAAGCTCCTCTATGTGAATTACCACTTACTTCCTTATGGTCAATGCTTTATCTACACATACTGTTAATTTTTTGATTTTCTGTTCGCTCCACTACTAAACCTTGTGTTAAGCCACACCAGGGCACACCTTGTGTTTGCCCAATGTTCTCAGTGTTGGAACAACACCATCCATGTAATTAACAATATCATTTTTTTGGATAAGGAATGAATGAGTGAATGGATGAATGAATATGTAGCCCATATAGGATACATTTCTGTCTTATAATTATGAATCTGCTAACCATCTTTCTGACAGCTTTGAAAAAACTGGGTAAAGAGAAACTAATAGAAGCAATATTCTTTTTTAACCTTTTGAGTCAGTCTAAGAGGGTAAATATTCACTTTGTGCAGTGGTCCCATTTGTAGTTCTAATAATATATGTCATATATATACTTAGCCTTGCAAAGACAATGCAGATCACTGCAAAGCCTTCCAGCCAAGAGCAGATGGAAAATTTTACCTTGCTCATTGATTTCCAAAGTATGTGTTCAAGTAAGTTGTGCTTCATTGTCAACTATTTCTTTTTTATTTTCATATGTATTTTTAATTTTGTTAGTAAATGTTTGAAGAGGTTATATTTCGCAATCCTCTTTGGGGGTTAAAGTAGGTACTAGTACAGCTTGTTTCTTTTTACAATTCCTTTCCGTCTTCCTCTGTCTCTCCTCCTCTGATTCCCCTTTCTTCCTTTCATTCTTGTTGATATTATCCATCTTAATAGCATATGCCATCCCCATTCATTGAGGTCCTCAGCATTTTCTGCATAGCATCTTTCCCCTCTACCTATTTTCCTATGGTCCACCCTTCACCAAGACCATTTCTATGGCAATCCAGCCACTTAGAGTTCCTCCACCCATCATGTTATTCTTTCTGTTGCAGTCACATCATTAATTCCATCCTCTTTTCTGCTCCATATTTGAATGGGGAACAAATAAATTCTACTAATGTGTAAGAACACTTACCCAAGCTCACATTTCATCTCTACAAGAGTGGTACCTGTGCTATTCATGGTGTGACCCTAAGAACTTAGAGTCATACTCTCAGAACTTGTAATACATGCTTAATAGGTTGCATAAAATTACACATCTGTCATTCCTTTACTTAAAACACTGCACTCCCCACCCTGATTCTCTGTACGAGGAGTTACAGTTGAATTATAGACATATACCTGTGAATCAGAAATGACATACAATATTGGCTTAAGAC
>PVKN010044879.1:0-10027 GCA_004027915.1 Capromys pilorides
CAGGGAAGGTGCACAGAGGGGCACCGTTGACCTGGGAAACACTCTGCCATGCATGGCATGGTGTTTAGAAAGGTCCTTGCATGCAAGGTGGCAAATCAAGCAGGGCCATGTCTAAAAGAGGGGCTGAGGGGCAGGCATCCCAGGGGCAGGGAACAGAATGCCACGCTGAGGAATAGGCTCTGCTCAGCTCTTCGGGCTGCAAAGTTCCCAGGAAAAGAGGATGTGAAAAATGTTTGGGACAAGCCCAGATGCTACCCTCTGGAGCATCACCACTGAGTGATATGATCCTGAGAATCATCGCTGCCGAAGACTGGCTGCTGCCGGGCTGGGCCAGACGGATTTCCCAGAATCCCCTTCTCTGTCAGTCCTGAGCTGATTGGCTGAGGTCTGACTTGGGTGAAACAGCGAAGGCAGCGTTCTCCAAAGGTCATGGAAACTACTCCACGACAGATGTGGAGTGCCCCACAGGCCCGAGGCCACCTGATTTCTCCTCAAATCCCCACTGGGCACTAGTAAGCAAATGCCTCCGAGGTGGCCGCCTCCATGGGCTCCCTGCCCAGCTGCCTGCCCACCTTGACCCCCTCCAGACCTGTACCTGCGCATCCGGCTCACATCTGCAAAAGTGCAAACCCTGGATCCTCCGGGGAAGTGGGTCCCTTAGCAGCCAGGCGGGGCATCCCTGGTCGGGAGTGTTGGTAGCCCGTGGGGGTCCGAGTGTGGCGGCACAGACGCGTGTGCTGCCTCTGTGGTGCAGACTCAGTGAATTTTCTACTTGACTGTGGCTTGGCCTTCTCCTCGGTGAGGAGGAAGGGCGCTGGCAAAGCTGGGCGGGGCGTGTGCCTGGGCAGTTGCGCAGCGTAGTAGGCGCGACGCGAGTGCAGCCTGCCGTGGCCACCTGCGAGCAGCGTTCAGGGCTCCAGCCCAGGTGGGCGCACAGGTGTTAACTCTCTTACTTTCCCCACAATCCTTGGAGAGCACGCTGCTATTAACCCCATTTACGCAGTCACAGAGAGGCTATTAGGTTGGAACATATGAAATTGCTAGTTTTGTAGGTCAGACACAGTTCTGAGGCAGCATCTGCGTGCAGCTCACAGCTAGCATGACTGCGGCTCTCAAAGCCAAGTAATGTGCCTGAGCCTGCAGCCTGCATGGTCACTGGGGTCCCCACTGGGCGGTGGACAGACAGGACCTCCTCCACTGTGGGTTGTTTGAGTAGCAATCACTCCCCATGCAGAAAAGAGGGGGTTCTGGGGAAGGCAAGGTGACTGGGCCATGTGAGGTGTCTCTGCCCTGTACCTCTGCACACCGTTCAGCATCAGGCAGGGATATCACTTCCTCCATGAACCCTTCCTGGCTTCCTCAGCCAGAGGAACCAACTTATGCAAGGGCTCGTAGGAAGGAGCCCCCATCCTGCTCTTCTAGGGGACCCTGGGGACTTCTGTGTGGCTGGGCAGAAGCTGGAAGGACTCTGTGTCCCCACTGTAAAATGTGCTCTGGGGGGATACTTTCCTCCCTAGAGGCCACACACACTAGGAATTATTTCACACCTGGCTCTTTGGGTGCCATTTCTGCCTGGAAGTTGGTATTTTTGCTTACCATTTTTTTTTTTTTTTGCGGGGGGGTGGTGGTGGGGGGCATGGTGGCCCCGGGGATCAAACTCAGGACCTTGCGCTTGCCAGGCAGGTACTTATGCTGCTGAACCATCTCTTCAGCCCTGCTTTCCTTGCATTAAAGTAAAAATGACTATGTGGGGCTCATGCAGAAGCTCGTTTTTGTCAAGGGCATGACAGCCTTTGCAGAATTGGATGATAAATGTTTCCTGCCTTCTTTTCTTTAGTCTAGGAAATTTAGCCACAACAAAGCAAGCAAGCCCTGAGCTGCAGCCTTTGTCCTTGGCCACAGTGACGTCACCAGGCACTGCTCTTGGAAGGGATGCCCGGTAGCCAGCACGGTAGGACAGCTCCACCACGAAGGCACGAGGGGCAGGATCCACCACAGAGAGCAGAGGACAATGGGACACTGGGAGGCCACTGGCAAGTGATGACTTACGAGAATTTATTGCTTTTGTTTTCAGGATAATTTATTGTGAATTTGTGTAATTTAATTCTTTAATATTGACCATATTGGACACCCAGCTTGTAAGATTCCTGAAAGTGTAACCACTGGCCTTTGTGAGCTGGTGGGAACTGGTCCCAGTGTGTCACCCCAGGGCAATCGTAGGCAGTAAAGAATTTCATGCCTTTAAAATGCTCAGCAAAACTGGCAAACCCAGTGAGCCTTCCACAAATGTGAACTAATTTTCTTAATAACTGTTGTTATTATTGATTGGAATTTAGGCCCTAGAAGTCAAGGTTCGGACATATTTTCCGCTAAATTGTCACCTGAGGACAGAGTCCTGCTTTGGGACCATTTTTTCTCCTTTGGTCACCAGCCCCTGGGTGCAGGAGGCTGGCAAATGTGCCCTGAGCTGGGAGCTTTCCCACTTGGCCCGGGGTGGAAGTTGGCTGGCCCGTGGCCATCCCTGGGTCCTTCCCGGCATCGCAGGCCACAGATGCTATCTGGCAGGCCCATTGGCAGTCCTTGGGCTTGTCTGGAAATCTCATGAGCAGAGTGTGTATGTGGGGACCTCCAGCCGCACCGCTGACTGTGGGCAGAGCACGTGTTGTCTCCCTGATTCTCTACCCACGTCTTACTCCTTGAAGAGAACAGGCAGTGTACAAGTTTAATGACAGCTGCACTGAGGCCAAAGTGCCCGCAGAGGCCGCTCTCTGCCCCTCTGCCCACTGAGACCTGTGGCTCTGGCACCTTGGCACAGAGAGAGCCATGGACTTGAGGACCTAAACCCAAGTGAGGATGAGCCTGTGGGGTGGGAGGCCCAGAGAACTTTGCTCAGAGTCTGATGAAGGCAGCATGAACGCAGCTTATTTGATCCACAAGCTTTTATTAAGCATGGGCCAGTGGGCCAGGGTGGTGTTGGCTCCGGGTAGTCTTTGCTCTCAGGGAGATCTCTTTATTGAGGAGCAAAGAGGAGGAAGGAAGGCCACTGCAGAGAGTACGCACATTCACTGCAAAGGGGCCCTCTAGAGCCTAAGGAACCATGGAGAACATTTCATAGAACTTTCCAAAAAATTTTTTTCCCTCCCAAGGACAAACCATTTCTCTGTTGCATCTGTTACTCAGCTCCCATCTGCACCTCCTGCTTGCTCCTGGAACATCAGCCCCTCTGTGTCCTAGCTTTGGCAGCAGGAGAGCTGGGGAGTGGGCTCAGAGAACCCTTGAGCCAGAGGTGGGGTGTCACCACTGTACGCCTGCAGTGGGACACGGCAGCAGGTATCAACCTGTCCCTAGCTGCACTGCCATCCAGAGGACCAAGGAGAGGTGTTCACTAAGGAGTGAGAGAGAGCATGTTCCAGGGAGAGAAGGAGCCAAGTTACCTGCTGCAGAGAAGCCCTGGGTTCAAGTCCAGAGGATGCCTTGGGTTCGCATGAAGTCCTGTTGGAGACATTAGAACCAGAGCAATAGAACAGAGCCAGACTGTGCTCGGTTACACACTCAGGGCCCATGAAGAAGCAGAGGCAGTGACATGAGACAAGCTTTTCTGAATCGTGGCAGTAGCTCATGGTCAGGATGGCATGGAGAATCTACCCAAGGGTATAGCGAGTGCACAGGTCAGGGTTGTTACAGGAACTTCAGCAGTTTCATCCCAAGTGACCTTTCCTTCATAGTTTCTCCTTGTGTGCTGGCCTGAGGAGGCATAAAGAGAAGGTACCCTTTGGCAGAGGCCCCTTGGGACTATGAGAGGAGCCCAGGCCCCTGAGGTGGAGGGTTTGGAATCTTGGCTCTGCCCTGGTAGTTGTGGCCCAAGGATGTAACCTCTTAGTTTCAGTGCCATTATGTGTCCTCTGAAGACAATACTTGTCTCCCACACTGGTTGTGGCCTTTGGTGAGAAAAGGGTTGTTGGGGGAAAGGTCACCTGTGAGGTACGTGGCCTGGGCTCTGGTGGACATAGACACAACTACAGCATCCATCAGGTTGGGAGCGTGGCAGGAAGTGAGGCAGAAAGGACAAACATGGCCCAAATCTGACAGCTAAGGAGTCCAAGCTAAGACTAAATTGATCCACCCTGGGCTCTAGGCTGCTGATCTATCCCAGTCCCCATTGGCTTTGTTCTGCTCCTGCAAGAAAGGGTTAAACTGCCAGGGCCTGTGCCTTTGCAGGGTCTCCCTCCAAGCCTACTGAGAATGACTCATTGGGCTGCACTTGCTTCCCTCCACTTGGGAGGCCGCGAGCAGAGGGGAGCTCCTGGTGGATTTGCTATGCTGGCTGGCGTGGTTATATTTTCCTTTTCAAAATAACAGTGTTACAAAGATATTGTTTATATGCCATATAATTTTCCCATTGAAAAATTATACAAATCAATAGTTCTGATTGTATCCAGGGCTTTGTGACTATCCCCACTATCAATTTTTGAACATTTTTGTCATCTAGAAAGAAATCCTGTACCCTCCCCCCATCACTGTTCAATCTGCTCTAATTCCTAAACAACCATTAATTTACACTTGTTTTCTTTCTTTTTTCTTTTCTTTTTTTTTTTGTATTTCAGGGAAGGTCTACAGAGTACTCAGGGTCTCACTACCAATTGGACTCGTTGTGATTTGCCTGTTTACAGCCTCCCAAGAGCTGCTGGGCACCACTATGCCCAGTCTCAATTGAGGTCTCAGCGCACACTGGGGGTGGGGCTGGCATGGCAGGCCCAGGGAATTAAACTCCCAGCCCTGCACCTGCTTTCAGGTGCTTTAATCCACTGAGCTATTTGGACGGCCCTATATGCTTGTTTTTATCTTAAGTCTGAGTTCTATGTTTTAGACAATCATATGACTAGAATCATATAATTTGTGGGTTTTTTTTTTTTTTGGTACAACAAGGATCAAAGTTGGGACTTTGCGCTTGTCAGGCAGGCACTTATGCCACTGAGCTATCTCCTCAGAATTTTTTTTTTTTTTCATGGTGACTGTCTTCTTTCCTGCAGCGTAACTTTTCATGGCTCATCCATGTGGTAGGATGGAGCAGTACAGCATTTCTTTTCATGCCTAAGACGTATTTGACTGCAAGAGTTCATCACATTTGCCCATCTTGTTTCTATGGATGGCCCTTTATGTTACCGCTATGAACGCTATTGCTTCTAGACCCACACGCGATCAAGTTTTTGTGCAGGCATCTTTTCATTTCTCTCAAGAGCAGAGGGACCTGGGTCCACAAATGCTTCTTTCTGGGAACAATTTGGTTCACAAATGAAAGCATTCAGCTGAATTTCGCTTCCGTCTGCAAACCCCACATCAGGTGACAAACGTGACTGTGGCCCTCTTTCCTGATTGAACCTGTGGCACAAGAGGACGGTGGCTTGACTCGTGGCTGTCCCCCCAGAATCATAGAGTGAATGAAGTTCTTGAACTGAGATACCACTGTATATCTCCAGGAGTGGAGCTGTCGGGTCATGAGTTCCTTTCACCTTTAAAGACCTGGCCTGTTCCTTTCCGAAGTGACGAAACTGTTGCCTACACATGTCAATGATATATTCAGGTTTCTATACTTCTATATCTTTGCTGACTATTATTATTTGATTTTTTGATTTTAGCTTTCCCAGTGGAGCTGAGGAGGCATTTTATTGTGGTTCTTGATTTAGGTTTCCCTCATGGGTAAAGATGTTAGACATCTTTTTATGTGCTTATTGGCCATTTATTCATGTCTTTGGAAAAATTTTCATTGAGGATCCGTTGCTCATTTTTAATTGGATTATTTGTTGCCATTTTACTTTTGAGTTGTACGCATTCTTTACATATGCTGCTTACAAGTCTCTTATCAGATATGTGACTTGGCGTTTATTTCCTCCCATTCGGTGGACTGGCTTTCTACTTTCTTGATATTATTTGAAAATAAAAGTTTTAAGTTTTCATGAAGTTTAATTGTTTATCTTGGTTTTGTCACCTGAACATTAGGGATCCCATCCAAGAGTATAGGAAAATGACCCCGGTATTTTCTTCTGGGAGTTTTACATTCTGAGTTTTGATACACTTTCAGGAAATTTTTGCATATGGTGTGATATAGGAATCCAGTTCTGTTCTTTGCATGTTGTCCCTGGACCACTGTGTTGAAAAGACTATTCTCTCTCCCATTGAATCGCTTTGGCACCCCTTGCCACAGATGAAGTGACTGAATGTGTGGAAATGTATTTCTGGATTCTCAATTTCATTCAATTAATCTACATGTTTGCACTTATGCCAGTACCGCACTGTCTTGATTACTGTAACTTGGAAGTGAGTTTTGAAATCAGGAAGTTGGAGTCCTCCAGCTTGGGCTATTCTAGGTCTCTTGAATTTCTAAATGGATTTTGGGGCCAGCTTGTCCATTTCTGCAAAGAAGCTGGCTGAGATTTTGATAGGAATTTCACCATATCTGTAAATCCATTGGGAAGCGTCTCTACCTCTGTGATGCTAAATTTTCCCATCCATGGACATATGCTTTCTTCCTGTTTATTTACATCTTTCATTTCCTTCAGCAGTTTTGTATTTCAGAATAGGAGTCTTGCGCTTCTTTTGTTAAACATGCTCCTAACCATTCTTTCTGATGCCGATACCAGTGCAGTTTCTTTGTTTTGCAGTCAGATTGGTCACCAGAAGGCATTTTTTCACGTGGGCTCACATGTGGTGGCATGATTGAAAGGCACTGACACCCAGGTTTTGAAGGAGTCATGTCATTTATGCAGAAAAGAAGTTCACAAATAAGATCTTCAGCGCATACACTAGGGGCATCCTAGCTCCTTCTAAGGCTGAGCTGTCATTTTATTACAACTGTTCATTTATTGACTGACTTGTGCTGGCCCCCTAGGGGCCAGACCCTGTTTTAGGGATAAGAGGACAGCACTGGATCAGGCATAGCTTTCTGCCCTTTATGGGACTGGCATTTCTTATGGTGTGATATAGGAATCCAGTTACAGACAATAGAATCAACAGATGACCGAATATGTCATGGATTTTAGGCAGTTGCAAATATTTTAGGACAATAAATTCATCTTAGAATATAATGTTCAGGGGTGCAACTCTGGATTTAATGGGGTGATGGGAAAGCATGTCTGAAGAGGTAATGTGGGGACAGAACAAAGTGCAGGTGAGCCCAGCGGAGAGTCAGAGGAAGAGGATGGCAGGTGTGTGCCCTGGGTGTGAAGGGGCCAGTGGACACTAGCAGGCTGCTGTGGCCGAGGCCGAAGCTGGGATGGTGGGCAGGGAGAAGGCTGTGGGGTGAGCAGGGCCCAGGCCACAGGGCCCAGGCTGCAGGGTCCAGGTGGGCTGCCGGAAGCACTGTGGCTCTCATCCTGAGGATGACTCAGAGCCACCGAGAGCTTTGGGAGAGAGGGGAAATGATCACCAGGAGCAGTGGTGCTGCAGGAAGTGGCTCAAAGGCGGAGGAGTGACAGGCACCCTGGGGTGACCCTGCACATACACAGGAAGGCAGGGCCACCAGTAACGGCAGAAACAGGGGTGTGGAGCCAGCTTCCCAACCCAAGGCATGCGGGGTGCTTGGGGGAGCAAGACAAGACCCTGGAGAGAGCTAGGTCCCAGGAAGCCTGTTCTGCCCTCTGGTTTATTGTGGTCTCTCCAGAAGGTGGCACCGGATTAGCCTCCACTGCAAACCAAGGCTGGGGTGCCCTAGATTGGAATCTGGGCTCCAGCATTGACTCGGGCATGATTGCTGGATAAGTCACTTCCTGTCTTACTTATCTTTTTTGTTGCTGAGATACAATACCAGATGCCCAATATTAAGGGAGAAAGGTTTACTTAGCTCACTCTGTGGAGATTTCAGTTGGTCAATAATCAGCTGTCTCCAAGGTAGGCCAGCAGGGCAGAGGGGCAGCAGTTCATGGAGGCAGAAGACAGCAAAGGGAAAAGCGAGCACCCTTCGCTCCCTTATAGTAGGGAGTGCAGGCTACCTGCCTAGGGCTGACGCAGCACTTGCAGTCCAGTCCCAGCCCTGGGCAAATGAACCAAATACAAATTCCAGATTCATATGTCTCCAAAAAGCCCTCCCCCGCTTGGCTGCATGAGGCTTTGGGGGCCATGCAGACACAAACCATCGCACTTCCCTTTCCTTGGGGCTGTCACCCTATGACTGTTATCTTCAGAAATGGCATGACATGACAACCCTGGGAGGACCCTCACGTGGCAAGATGCGGCTGCTTCTGCTAACTAACCTGTGCTAAGCCGGAAGGAGGTTGGGCGCTTCCTAACTAGCACTTGAGGAGCTCAGTGCTACGATGGCCCCTGTCTCCTCTGTATCGTTGCCAAGCAAATGTCACTGTCCATAGCTGCTTTGCAGATGGTGACCTTAAGGACTGAGGGCTGGGAAGTGTGGCTGGGTGGATGGGTGATGTGGATCCAGATTCTGAAGAGTTAAGTGTAATGGCGCCAAGAATGTCCAGCCATGCTGGGCCTTCTGCAAAGGCTCCAAGAAGGCTGGGATGTTGGCAAGCCCACCTCTACTACTTTGCAGAGGAAGCAGGGCAGGCCTAGAGAAGGTAGTACCATTGCCTTGGGCCACACAGCGGGTGGGGGAGGGCATAACAGGAGCAAGGCTTCCTGGCTTTACAAAATGGTCTTTCTGTGACACCCTGCAGCCTTTACAGAGTTCGTCCTGAGAACAGCAAAAAGAATCATCCTTTCTCTGATCCTTGACTTTGCCTTTTTCTGGTTTCCTGGCTCTTGTGGTCATTGTGCTCCCAACCTAGTTTTATGATTTGTGTGTAGGTGTCCTCCCAAAAGCTCATGCAGTCATGGGGTGGGGACTTCTAGAGTTTGAGATTAACTCATGATCCACTGGGATTATGGGTCTTAGGACTGCTGGGATATGGGTGTGAGTACATCTCCCAGTCTGGGGCAGACAGCCTGAATGCAACTTAAGAGAGACAGAAAGATGGACTTCCTCTCTGTAGCCATGGCTGCTGCTACTTCCAATTTGCTCTTTGCCACTGCCATGAACTGCTGCTCTCTGCCATGTGCCACTCTGCCTTGGAGCCAGCTGAGTATGGACTGAAACCGCCAGTAACTGTGAGCTAAATAAACCTTTCCTTCCTTCATTTTGAGTGTCAGATATTTGTCCCAGCAATGACAGCAAAGTAACTGAGACACCAGGAAAATCAGAGCCCTCCTTGAGGAGTTCTGTCACTTGAACAGGTGGAGAAAAGCATTTTATTCTTTTTTGGTATCAGTTTGTTTAGGTATAATCCAGAAATATCTGTGATCAGCATTTTGTTCTGTTGAGAGATTGGAGCTGAAACAGTAGAATTAACAGTGAGTAGAAAGCAGGTAGAAGGCGCAGAGAGCGCCCCTGGGCATTTCTGTGCCTGGATCCCACTGTTCCTGAGGTCTGAGCTCATCATTTTGAAAAACCTAGCTCATTTGACTTCTTATAGCAGCAGGGACTCTCTGTTCATCCTGGCTGGTTTTCCTGGCTTCACCGGCTCATGGGCTGTGAGAATCCAGTGATCTGCCCCTAGTCCCAATTGGCCAGGAGAGGCCTTTGCAAAGACCTCTGAGAAGGCTGCCTGTGTCCTGACTTCTGTGTGGCAGCCTTTCCATTCATCACGTGGAAAAGTGAGTGGCCTCGAGAGGACAGGAGAGTGGGGACGTGCTCAGTTCAGGGCCCCTCACCTTTTCCACATGGTGACACTGTTTTGGGATTTAAGCAGATGCAGACTAGAAAGTCAAAGCTTGGCTCCTTGTGCCCCTAAGGAGTAGTTCTAAGTCCAGACTATCAGTGGGACAAGGTAGGTTGTCCTCCTGGGCTGGCTTCACAGGCCAGGCTGAAGTCCAGGGAGGCAACCCACAGGCTGCCTTCCTTGGACATCTCTCTGGGGATTTAGGACTGGCCAGGGCTTAGTATGAGAAGAATCATTGAATGTTAGTGTGATGGAGGAGGAAGAGAAGGAGGAAGAAGAAGAGGAGGAAGAGGAAGAGGAGGAGGAGGAGGAGGAGG